>QNQO01010371.1:0-67145 GCA_003290165.1 Berberis thunbergii | reverse complement strand
GCTGCGGAAGTTCTAAGTAGAGGACTCTCTCGAGCTTTTCGTAGAGGGGAAATTGGTTTTTATCATGCTCCAAGGACGGCTTCTCCGATTACTCATCTCCTATACGCTTGATTCACTGGTTTTCTTGAATGGTAGGAAAAAATCCATTGCGAGATGTATGAAATTTATTGATAGATACTGTCGGGCTTCAGGAGAGAAAATATACGGCCAAAAGTTCGTTCATGATTGATGAAAAAGTGAGTGCCGAAAAACTTATCATGATCAGATTATGGACAGGCTTTTTCTTACAAACAGTCTCGTTCACGTACCTTGGAGTTCCCATCTATCAAGGCAGATGCAGAATTTATTATTATGATGATTTGGTTAATAAGATCCACAATAGAATTCAAGGCTGGAAATCACGATTATTGTCGCCTGGGGGAAGATTGACTTTGATTCGACATGTCCTTTTGTCTATGCCGATTTACACTGTAGCAGCTACAGTGGTACCTATGAAGGTTTTGCATTCTATTCAGAAATTGATTGCAGATTTCTTTGGGGAGATCATGACAGGAGACATAAAACGGAAATGGATTGCATGGCAAAAAATCAGTGTTATTAAGGAAGAAGGTGGATTAAATGTTCGAAGTCTGGACAACTCTATTAAAGCTTTTTGAATTAAATCCCTTTGGAATCTGATACATTCCAATTCTTTATGGCAAATTTTTTAAGGAAAAAATATTTTAAGCCAGGGGTTCCAATCCGAAAGCAGGAGCTTAAAGCTGGGGCCTCACCTTTCATGAAAGAGTTGCTGATGCATAAAAATTTCATAGTGGAAAATTCCACCTGGAGGATTACTCGAGGTAGCGTCAGTTTCTTTGAAGAACAATGGGCTAAGGATGAACTATTTATAAAGATTGGGGAAGCGGAGACTAATGATACTTGGCCTTTCTTACGGCTGATGTGCAGGGATAACTTCAGAATGCTAACCCCGGGAATGCAACGACGCGCTCAAGAGGCTTATAAGACAATAGTGAAAGGTGATGATGGCGATCGAGACACCAGAATTTGGATGCCCACTAATGATGGTATATTCTCTATCAGCTCTGTTTGTAAAATCCTAGGTAGGGACACCTGATGATTTCTGGAATTGGATATGGCACCCTCTTTTGCCTTCTAAAATTTCCGTATTCACATGGAAAATTATTAAAAGGGCTATTCCCATAGATGGTGAAATTAGAAGAATTGGGTTTCAGTTGGCTTCTAAATGCGGCTGTTGTGTTCATTCTGCGGAGGAAACTATAAAACATCTTTTCTTGGAGGGTGAATTAGCATGTAGAGTGTGGAGACATTTCGACTTGATTTTTGACATTCACGTTCATAGGTCGGTTGAAGTTTATACCATGTTAAAGGCGTGGTTCAGGAAGGCGAACAAATCTACTTTATCAGGTACCCTCATCATCTTACTCCTCTTTTTGTTTTATGGGAGCTTTGAATTCAGCGTAACAGAAAACTTTATGATGGGAAGGAATGCTCGTTCAGCCTGTTGTAATCATTAAAGGTGTATCACTCGGACTCAACGATCGCTGTGCAAATTTTTTAATCCTAAATCAAAGGACAATAATGGGGCTTTGCTCACTAGATTGGGTATCCAGGAAACCAAAGTAACACTGACTCCACCCCGGGTGGTGTATTGGATTTTTCCTCCTATGGGATGGTATGTGCTCAATGTGGATGGATCTTGTAGGGAGAAGACTATTGCTGGAGGTTTTGTTATTAGAAATGAAAAGGGTAACTTTGTGGCGGCCGGACAATGTTTTTTCGGAGAAGGAACAAATAATTCGGCAGAAACGAGGGCCTTGCTTGAAGGACTGAGATTTTGTGTTACCCAAGGTGTCTGTCCATGTGTCATTCAAACGGATTCCATGGTGGTTAAACAATGGCTTTCCCAGCAAACAAAAATACCTTGGTTCCTAAGCAATTGGTGGAGGGAGATACGGGCGATGACAAAGGATACGGGGTGGCAATGCATTCATGTGTTCAGAGAGACCAACTCAGTGGCTGATGCCTTGGCCATTTTAGCACAAAAGAGCATCGTTCTCGGTACTTATTCCATGGGGTTTACGCTTCCTAAAAGACATAAAGTCTCCTAATTATTCTTGACAAGAATAAGACGGCATATCTTAGACTTCCGGCTTTTAAATGTTTCGTGAATTTCTTTTGTTATTCTTTGGTTTATGGAAGTATAGAGGGGTACTTAGGACTCCAATTCTGGCCGTGTGCTGCATGGATCAGTGGGGGTGAATTGGAGCCAGCATATATCTAGAACAAAAACCAGGGGATATACTCTGTTTTGACAGGGTATATGACTTGGAAAATGTGCAGGATGTCACAGGTATAAGCGCTGCCTGCATGTGGACAAGCGTGGCGTGCACTTTTGGACTGTTTCTTGTGCCCTGTTTCGGGACAGTTATGTCTTGCTGGACAGATTTATTTCTGGCTGGACGGCGTGATTTCAGCAGATCATGATGGTGCAATCTCGTATTTCTGGCGAAGGACAGACAATGTGGATTTGAAGGCTTATGTTTCAGCTCTCAGAGGCAGCGTGCTCTGCTTGCTGGACAGAGTACTCTGTCTCGTTTGGACAGCGTGCCTCATTGCGTTTGGTCTTGGTTGCCGAATTTGCTTTTTCAATTTACAAGCTTTTTGCAGTCTGCGTGCTGGAAGTGCTTTTTGGACAGCATTTGTGGTTCGACTCTTGCAATCTGTTTTTTGGACAGACTATGTGCTCTTTGGATAGACTCTGCGGTTTGGTTAGGTGTGGTAATGGCCCTTGCATTCTGCGGTATTTGGATGCCTGGATATGTATGGTTATTAGTCAGCCTCTTAGTATGGACGAATAGTGTGTGCTATTCTATAGGTAGGGTGTGTTTTTGTGCTATCTTTTGGTTTTCATCACTTGGGTTAAGTATGAGTATGGCTTTGTCGCATCTTGTTAGAAAAAAAATTAAAATAAAATAAAGTAATAAATAATAATAAATAAAATTAAATCCTTAATTATATAAATATAAATTTTATATTATTATTAAATTGAATCGTCGTCCCCTTTTATTTATTTATTTTAATCTATGGTCAAAGGCTACATCATTGTTACCACCTAAAAACTGATATAAAAGAAAATTTCAAGATAAAAGAAATATGTTATATTTATATAATGCTTAAGAAATGAAAAAAAAATACTTGAATTAAAATAAAGATTAAAAAAAAAAAGTATTGGTGTCTCTATGATCATAAATAAAAAAAATCATATTTTGATGAGAGACTGATTTTGTAGGGTTCAAGGCCTAAGTACCCCCTCTCTCCATTGTTTTAATGTAAAGTAATAATTGGCTATGCAAACCATAGACCCATGTTGTGGGTAAAAGTTTATATGTTCAAGTCTTACTTGTATCGGGACATTGTCATCCGACTGCCTGTAAGCTCAGATGAACTCATCTGGTTACCAGACAAAAGAGGTCAGTTTTCAGTCAAAAGTGTTGCTCGAGCCCTCATTAATTATCAACTTGAAACCTCCACAACTCCATCTATTCACCTCAGAACCAAAAAGTTTAGGCAGTTGTGGAAGATAAAAACCCTCGCTAGTGTTGTTTTGTCTCTCTGGAAAATTAACCAAAATTTACTTCCCACCATGACCAATCTTGTCAAGCCTCATACGCCCATTGAATACTGTTGCCTCTTCTGTTAGGCGCATACGGAGGATGTCACCCACATTTTCTTCCTTTGCCCCATCACCAACAGATTTTGGCATCTTTCACCCCTTCCCATTGTTTGGATTCACACTAATTTCAATCCATCCTCCACCTCCACTTTTTTCACATTTATGTGGGATACAACCAAGGCTCATCATGTGAACAAATATGAAATGATGTCTCAATTCACGGTTGTTCTCCATACCATTTGGAATATTCAAAACAATTGTACTTTCAAGAATGCCAAATCCTCCTCTGACGTATTCACAAACACTTTCAATCTCCCTAGGTCCTCCTAGCATAATCAGTGGTTCAATACCCTGAACCAATCTTTAGTGCCAGGAAGGAAAACTTTAGAAACAGTAGTTTGGGGTCAACTTCTCTTCATCAGGTTCTTATTAATGCCAAAACTGCAAATGTTGCCAATTCTCCTCCCCCCCCCCCCCCCCCCCCCCCCAAATCCTACCATATGTCAGTCAGGTACCACTTCCAATCCTAGAACCTCCTTGGTTTCCTTAAAACGGAGGAATGTTATTCAAGTACAAATCAACTTTGTTAGAAATCACAACCTCAACTCCAACTCTTCTAGAATCCAACACCTCCTTACCCATTTAGATTCGGAATGCGTAACTGTCACATATGATGCGAGTTTCTACGCTTCTTTTCAACAGGGGGGCGGTGGGGGTATATGATGTGGATCGTAATGGGAAGATCTTGGCTTAGGTGGCGAGCCCAACTGCAGGGAAGGTCCTGATAGTACAATGGCAGAATGTCAGTGACACTCAGGTATTCTCCTAGGGGATTTTCGGATCTGCATGATTACTTGCAGGAAAAGCACAACCAAACGAACACATAAATGTACTGGATGTGACGTCCCTTTATTTGAACATTAGGAGATTTTTAGATCACCACAAAAATTGGTTTTGTAACTTTATTTCTAGGAATCTCAATGTGGAGGCCTATACTTAGCTACTACTGCTGGGATATCAACTATGTACTCGTATTATTTATAAGGTCAGAGACCTTTTAACCCCCCAAAAAAAAGGCCTTACCTTGTACAATGGAGGAAACCAAGCATGGGTGTTATGATGTTGAACACAAATGATTCTTATTACAATGCAGTAGCATCACCAGTCAGACTATTAATTGGAAAATCAAAGACCTCATTTGACAACTCCAACATGAAAATATATATGAGAGATTGTCACATTTTTCTACATATAGCTCTAGCTAGCTACTGAAAATTTTCAATTTACTCCCAATTTCTTTGTAAGGAGGACTTACAGAAATATGGTACTTAATTTATTTAAGGGGCTTCCTCTTTTGAGGTTATTGGATGACCATCGGATGAAATACTTATACGCATCTCAAGGATATGGTGCTGAAGGTGTTTATGATTTGACGGATTGCATGTAAGCCTTCCCTAGTTTATTCCCTTTCCGCGTGCGTCTCAAAACTTCTTGACATTACAAAAAGCCATCCTCGTAACCAAAGTTATGGCCAAAATACTAAAACGCACCCAAAACTGCCAAATTAGAAATATAATCATGATTTCCTTCCAGGCAGGGTCTAGAAGGTTGGACCCGAACAACAACACCCTAATAAGCCCATAGGTCACATGGTTAAGCCCAATACCTGTAAGGCCTAATAAGGCAAGTATCTCGAGGATCAACATAAGACGAACAAGCCATCAATACATTGATTCTAACTAGGAAACAAATATTGGAGTATAAGTCGTGCATGGAAACTCTCCTGAATGGATAACACTTCAAAATGGAATAGTCCCCCATAGATTTAGGAGCACAAGTCGAGTACGGAAACTCCTCTACAATGGACGACTCCCAGTAGGGAAAAGATCTCTAGCAAGATATTTTTCCCTGAACTACGCGCCACCAAAAGCTTAGCCGAATGAGGACTCTCGTATGATAAATAGGCCACCACAAGGGTTAGGAACAAAGGTACCCTACAGAACCCAATTTACAAGATTACGCCTTTCTCAAGCCTTGTTTGACTTAAGCATCGGAGTGTCATCGACCACCACAATTGTGGTATTTGGCTCACGTGTGTTCCTTGTGCAGGTCAAGGTCAGGAGAATCGGATTCGACACCATCAGGTACATTACGAATTTATCCTACAAAGGAACCAAGAAGTTATTATTTCCTAATATAAACCGTGTGACTCCTATCAAGAATCAACAAAGATTTTACCTGACGAGGCAGTGTTGACTCGTTAAAGGCTCTCGTATTCTTGTCCATATGTGCCTGATATGCCAGACTATCAGCCACCGAACCAACCTCTCAAAACACATGAATACAAACTCTGTCAAGTCCCATCGTGATTTGATAAATCTCCTCCCAAATATTTTCAAGAAACCAAGGCATCTTAATATCATCGTGAAACCATTGCTTGACCAACATGGAATCTGTTTGAATTATCACTTTCAAGACAAAACTTTATCCCCTCAAGATAAGCCAATTACCTTGATCATCTTGAACCACAATCCCTCCCATGGCCACCTTATCGACGAGCCGTCCAAATTCAAATCACATCAACCATTGGCAGCTTCTCTCGTACTTCTTTGTAGGTGAAACCCAACTTGTTCAATAAATTCTGACACATGACTTACAACCTTAGGACAAAATTTTGACACGCAACCAATCAGGCACCTTAAGTATCACGTACTAGATATTCCAGTTTTATCCCTATACCTCTTGAATATAAGAGCCCATCGGAACTAGGCTTCCAAATGCGAACACCCCTGCTTTTTGGATCACCTCTTACCCAGATTTCACTCATGGTAGAGGAATGGAAGTCTCTTGTGGCTATTTCTTCTTGTGATGTTCAGTTTGTCCAGGGAGCGAACACAGCTTATGTTGGTAATTTATCTGTTCGACCTTCTTTGATCAGCAGAGTTTTAGAGGAGCAACATAAGGATTCTCGTTTGATGAGAAAAATAGAGGACTTAGTGCTTGATAATTTAGATGATTGTCCCTCAGAGTGGTCAGTTGAGTCTGATGGTGGTTTGAGATTTCACGGGAGACTTTGTGTGCCCGAGATTGAGCAATTGAAGAAAGAAATTATGGATGAGGCTCATAAGTCACGTTTTACCATTCACCCAGGAGGCACAAAAATGTATCATGATCTGAAGCAAACTTTCTAGTGGGACGGTATGAAGAAGGATGCAGGAGATTATGTATCACAGTGTTTCACTTGTCAACAAGTGAAAGTTGAGCATCGGCGGCCTTCAGGTTTGTTACAGCCAATAGAAATACCTATCTGAAAATGGGAGAATATTTCTATGGACTTTGTAGATGGTTTACCGAGGACCCAACGAGGTGACGAGTCAATTTGTGTTATAGTTGACCGTTTGACTAAGTCCGCGCATTTTGTTCCATTTGGTGTGCACCGCACTACTGAACAGTTAGCCAGACGATACATCCGAAAGGTAGTTAGACTTCACGGAGTACTAGTGTCCATTCTGTCTGACAGAGATCCCTTGTTCGCAGCTGAGTTTTGGGAGATTTTTCAACGAGCCATGGGGACGAGACTAGATTTGAGTACAGCTTATCATCTCCAGACGGAGCGGGTGAATCAGGTTCTAGAGGATATGCTTCGGGCATGTGTGCTCGAGTTTTCTTATAACAACAGTTATCATTCTAGTATTGGCATGGCCCCGTTTGAGGCTTTATTTGGGAGACCATGTCGATCACCATCCTATTGGGCGGAGGTTGGTGACATAGTCTTGTTGGGGCCAGAGATGGTCTGGTAGATATCGGAGAAGGTGCAGATTATTGCACACGGAAATGTTCATCCAGTGAATCTCGGGACGAGATTCCTTTTGAGGTGTGTATAATGTAACGACCCTAATTAATGCACATTTAATTATTATTTTTGGACTTTAATATATTTTAAGTTGGGTCATATAATAACTAAATAAATAAGGGGGTGTCACTATAACCTTTTGCAAACCCTAACCTTGTAGGGTTTGATTTAGGTTGGTTAAATAGATATTAGGTTCTTCTCAGCCGCATAGAAAAAAAATTTGTAGAAAAAAAAAGGGGGAAGGAGAAGAAGGGAGTGAGCAAAATGGAGCAAGAAAAAGGAAAAGGAAGAGAAAAGTAAAAGGTGAGTTTCTCGTTGTCCTAGATTAATCTTTCTGTTTTATTTCTATTCCTTTTTTGATGCTCTTTGGAATATGGGTTGAAGTGTATGTGTTGTGTCAGGAATACTGTTCATGTTCTTACAACAAGTCTTCTTTCAAGGGTATCTTGTTCTTATAACAAGTCTTCTTTCTCTCTTAATTTCTTTGCTATTATATCGTTGGATCCGATTTTCAATTACAACATTAAATTCAACAACTATGAATCATTAATGTTTATTGAATAAATGTGTACATAAAATCTATGCAATGCGTTTACTCCAAAAAAAAATGTGGAGTATAAGATGAATTAATGAAAATATTACATGGCATATTGGATACAAAGATGCCTCTAAGCATTAAAGCCTCAATGGAAAATGTGAGGAAAAGGTGGTTGCGGCAATAGGAAGCAGCTCTGCAAAGGTCCTGCTGTCTGTTCGATCACAATTTTTTTTTCTTTAGCTTTAGTTTACTGAAATCAACCTTTTGAACTGGGTATGAGTAGGCCTCATAGTTAATTTGTTGGCCCAAGCTACTTAGGTTTGTGAGGGTAGTTATCAAATCAACCTGAGGTCATATCGCAAATAACATGTCATGAAATAGTTAACACTTATCATAAAGTTCAGCCACAATTATTGGTTCAAGATACAACATAGACACAAACAGAAGTAATGGTAATGGTAATTTTATATCATGTAATGGTATTTATGTGATACAAATAATTTTATATCCATTTTGTTTTTTTTTATGTAATGGTATTTATGTAGTAATGTACAATAATGAGGTTTGGAGTTATTATTGTTGTACAATAATGAGAATTTGAGTATGGGTTCATATATATGTTGGCTTTTATATGTCAACGATACTTAAAGTAAAGATATATTCTTTGATGGATTGTATTAGGCCCAATAAGGATCTATTATTGAAAGTATGATTTCCCCATGCGCATAGCACTATGAATTTCCATTTTTATGGGTTTGATCGTCATGTTGTTATAGAGCATGATTTATGAAAATGTTATGCTTCCCCGAAAGAATGGGTAGATTTACGTATGAATGAAAAAATGTCACTTGATCACCATATTGTTATAGAGCATGATTTATGAATATGTTATGCTTCCCCGAAAGAATGGGTAGATTTACGTATGAATGAAAAATATCATTGTGAAGTAAAAACTGAAATATCAGAAATAAATGATATTGATAAACTCGGACTCCAGAAAATTTAATCACCTGAAATTGTAACACATAGAACTACCATACCTCCTTTTGTTTATTATTTTCCCTCTCTTACTAGAGAAACTAAATAACCTGCGGGTCGTCTTATGGTGGTGGGGCGCCTATTTCTTATAGAGAAACTAAAATAACTTTCGGGTTAGTCTTGCGGAAATGAGGAGGATTTTTATGCCTAAAATAGGCTTTGATATTTTTCCGTCAAAAATGTGACATGACTTTATGCGCATTGATAGCCAATAGTGGCTTTTGGTACTCATATAGTTAGGAGTATCCGGTGATGCATGCATGTATGTGATGTGTCTCCACTTGGGCATGGATGATGGAGAAATCCTCCTTTATATGGGATAGGCATACGGGCATGTATGTTCGGCACGAAGGTGGTGCGAATGTGGTATCGTCTAAGTGATCAATCCGTTAAAAATTAATAATATAATTAAGTCAAATAATGTGCAAGGATAACAGTTTTAATAAATAAATTACATTTCTATTGTTTATAACCCATTTCATGCAGGATGACAAATCCACTAACCTTTCTGCAAGTCAGACTTGTCATAGTCAACATCTACAGAGTAAGTACAATTAAATACGTATTTATTGATTAGGATGACCTCATTACCTCGTAGAGGAACTACCTGTTTGTTTTGGTTATTTTGTCGTACTATATTTTTCTGTCATGTCATGCTATTTCTTTTATTGATTTTTGGGAACAAAGAGATTTCACACCAGCTTAATTGCTGACCCAAGTGGGCTTTGGCTTATTGGGTACATTCCTTTGGGAATGTAGTCGACTAGCTTGTTTTTAGGATTTAGTAATTTCGGGCGAGCTTAGAGTAGTTTGTTTCGTACGTGACGAGCATTGCTGGGAGTTGCACGTTGTTCGAGAGTTTAGGTCATTTTATTTAAATGTGACAGTTTAATCTTTTGTAATAGAACTTGGAGTTCTGATTTATTATTTATTGGGAGAGATACATACGTGATTAGTTGAACTTATTAGAGTTGGTTCTACGATACTTAATATATTATCCTTCCTTTTGATGGGCTTTTTAGATCAGTTTGTTTTATTTTCCTTTAATCTGGAAAATTGTGCATTTGATTATTTCTCGTTGATGCCAACTGTTACTTTTAGTGAATGACAATTCATGTCCCGAATTTTGAGGTAAACGGATAATCCTACGTGAATTTTGGGATTTTCATTTTCTTCAAAAATCGGGCGTGACACTTTGACCACCACCAGTGTTTTTAGACTACTCCACCGCTAGCTAAAGCATTTTTTCATTAATGACCCAAGGATCAACATTAGAAAACTTAGCATCGTCCAAGACACCGTAAGCATTAAGAAGCTTCCTCTCATTATCGTCCAGCGGACGAGTAGTCTCATTCTCGCTCATTTACAATGCAAGCCTAAGCTCCTCAGTCTCCTCGAAAGAGTCACGATCTCCTTTTGCAACGTCGTCGTGAGAATGACTTAGGCGAGACACAACCCTCGTAACACCCTGAATAGGATTCAGACGGGACACAATTCGAGCAGAACCACGATTAGAAAGTCGTTTCTTTTTCGAAACCCGACCAAGGTCTATCGACAATCGCCTTGACGAACTCGTAGACCTCGCAAGATTTTTTTTTCTTGAAGCAAGGACTATGATATCAACATGGGCATTGAGATCCGTAACACGCCGATCCAAGCTCACTTCTCAGTCAATGGTAGCATCACTAATACCAACACGAGCAACAAAGGCCTTAGCACGTGACTCAGCAAATAGAGCTCGCTCCACTTCACTCATTGTGTACAAACCACAACGCTCCAGGATACCCTCGGAAAGAAATGCCTCCACAGGAAAACAGTGAAGCTTCGAGAATCAGTCGCTAATTTTTTGCTCCTCAACAGTTAAGTGAAGATTCTTCCATTTATGGGGAAAACAGAATGATCAAATAATCAAACAACCTTGCAATTGGAAGTAGCTGGAATTCACGGAAGCATAAAACCAAGATCGCAACCAATCACGAATGTCATTGCTAAGTTTCTCGAAACACTCTGGAGAATGGAAAAAGCAGATATCCATGTTCACCAACAGACCAACCACTGAATGCAAAACCTTTACATTCAAAGGAAAATTCGATTTTCCATTTTTTTTTTCAAATGAGGTTGTCGGCGAAAAAGTTTCAGTGTTCTGGGATAATGATGTAGTGATCAACATGCTGGATATGATAGACCAGGTCTTGCATTGTGAATTTCAGGTTCCTGGTGAAGGTATGAGATTTATTATTTCGTTTGTTTATGCTAATTGCTCGATTGTGGAACACGGGGATATGTGGGACGAACTAGATCAACTTTCTTTGCATTGTGTTGACCTGGGCTGGTAGGAGGCGATTTTAATGCCCACATTGCGATAAATGAGAAAAAGGAGGCAGGGTTCGGAGTTGGGCAACATGAGCGAGTTTGCATAATTTTTAACCACAAGTAGTCTTATTGATTGTGGGAATACAAGCCCTCTATGCACTTGGTGCAATAACCAGCAGGACAAAGATCTAATTTGGGTGAGATTGGATAGGGTATTGATGAATGCAGTTTGGTTGAATGACATGCCAATAGTTCGTGTAGAACATCTTTTACGCATTTGCATCGACCATGCCCCAATCTTAGCTTCTCTCCCTATGGAGGCATGTACACTTCTTTTCATTTTCGACAAATGTGGACCTCTCGTTAGGATTAGGATGATCTTGTTCAAAGGAGGAACAGCATTGGTGGTGGAAGCACTAGAAGAGACATGAGGAGCGAGTGAGATTTTTTATCATGGCAGCAACTCCAACTCCAGCGGCTCTCCTAAGAGAGTGTGATAATGAAGAAGAAGCCATATTACTTTTCTAGTAGTGGTGAGATCAACTCAACAATGAGGAGGAAAAACGAACACTGGTTGATTAAAGGGTTTTTTTGAAAGGAGAAAACTCGTGAGTTGTGAGTGACGTGATGTTGCTGAGCACAAAATAAAATTTTGTAAACCCCAATTAGGATAAGACATGTGTATAATGTTACACAAAATAGGTTGGAATGAACTGTTTGAATTCAAACATTTGGAACCAGACTCAAACTGTTCTTCAACGGATCTAGACTGACCTAAACCGTTTATTAATGATACAATAAGAACTGGACAATTTGGAGTAAAACGAGCCGGTTTGGATCCGCAGTTCCTCGACTCGTTTGCTCGTCCCTAGCTAGGCTTGGTGGTGTTGGCGGTTCATTTTCAAATAGGGGAAAGTTAAAAAAAATGGATGTTCTCAAAATGTATGTTACCATATCAAGATTTCAATAGTTATGGGCAGTATTGCCATTGCTTGTTTTATATTAATTTAGAGGGTGATCTTAGTTCATGACTGATAATACGGGGAGTATGGTACCTCAAAATATCCATTTAAAAATTGACTTCAAAATTTTCAGATTGTCACAAAAAACTATCAAAAGATCAGGTCCTATATAAGTAAACTCATTTCAACATTTTCCACATCAATCCTTGTAAAGGGAAGTTTTTAGTCCAATTTAGACCATCTATCTTAAGATCGTTGACGTTATACAACACTAGGTTAAAGGAATATTACAATGAACAAATTAGATGATTTAAATTTGACATTTTTTTAGAAATGATTAAGGATTTCATTAAAACATACCACTTCATAATACGTTCTTAATTCAATACATATACACTACACCAAATTGACACTTTTGTAACAACTCTCAAAACAGTATCACTTTTGAGATGTTACAATTCATCAAACAATTTCAAGTCAAAACTAAATTTAGTCAAAAAAATGAAAAACGGTAACACAGAAAAAATAATACAATAAGTTGGATCACCATGAATAGTATCACTTTTATAACCATACTCTTCATGGTGATACAATTATTATTGTATCATTTTGTTTGTAAAAACGTGTAAAATTGTTAGGCGGAATTGTTACACTTCAAAAGTGATACTGTTTTTTGGGTTGTTACCAAAATGCCAATTTCGTGTAGTGATAATTCAAACATTTTTCAATACACATTCGTTCCATGATTTATCGATCATGCCATCTAGATATTACAAAAGAGAATCCACACAATATTCAAGGACGTTATATATATTTTTAGATGCTTTTGCTTAAGTTGTCACTGGAGGATCTTACTTCACTTTCCTCCAATTCACTTTCATTTCTGTCACGATCCTGAATTTGTGCCATGTCCAAAGTCAGTTTCAGAACGTTTATACTTCACCTTCTTCCAAATTCTCAGTGACTCGATCAAAAGGAAGCGCACTCTTGCATATGTTGTGTGTTCTGCATGTAAAAAAGCTTCGTAAGTTATTAGAGTTCACTATTCAAATACAAAACAGACCAAGTATGTCTCACCTAGTCCACGAATTAAAGTAATCGAAGAAATTTCGAATGATTCTTATACACCGGCAATCCTACAAAGAAGTTAAATAATCGTCAGATGCAATATTAATTGAGGTTACAACATGTTACTAGTTTGCCATCATGCTATAATAACAGAAATATGCAACAAATGCCTTTAAGAAACAAAAAGTTTGGCAAAATGTGAGATTCTATCAACAAATACTCTTAAGCGACAATTTATTAATGGCAAAATAATCTTTAATCATTTACGAATATTTTATTAATATAAGACAGTAACACATAAGAAAGTAGCAATATTTTCTACAAGGAAACAAATGAAATAAGAAACCAGGTTTGCTCCTCCCCATTGGAAGATTACAACAGTACACACACAAAGAAGAGGAAAAACATGTCTAAACCATTCTTGTAATGTATAGGAATGTCTAAACATGTCTTCTCGGCATGGGTCTTAAACCTAACCCAAGTCCAACCACATTATTGTTTGCCCAATATATACCTGGTATCTAATTGTAGTGATCAAGGACACAATCAGGGGCAACACATTTTATAGACGATACTAAGTGATAAGTCCAAATACAACATGATTCTCTTATCTGAATTGAAGGAAAGAAAAAGAAAAATTGTACTTGGAATTCTCACCAAGCATCCTCCATGAGATAGATTGCTGTCAATTTAGTGTTTGATTGTGTACTCGATCAGGTAGATTCCAGGCCACGTTTGTGCATTTTTCCTAATTACACATATTTGATGTAGGTCTTTTACAATCCCTTTTCATTCTATTTTGATTGAAAACAGTCAAAAGATAAATCTCCCATGAGCAAATCAAACTCACTTCGAGGAATGATTAAATAAAGGGCTAACTTACATCCAATTCCTATAGTTTGTACGAGTTTTAAGTTTGGGTTTCAAATTTGTTCAGCTTTGAGCATAGGTCCCTAGACTCCGTTGACAGTCAACTCTCAGTTATAAATATAGAACTTAAAAGTAAAGCTAGTATAAATTGTGTGACCTAAAGTCTAATCTTATTTATACCAAAGTAAATATTATTTCAAAAGAAATTAAAATAAATTCATTTAGTTACTGGACGGAGAGGAGAGTTAACTGTCAACATGGTTATGAAACCCAGACTCAAAGCTGAACAAAATTGGAACCCAAACTCAAAATTGGTATAAATTATAGGATTCAAATGCAAAAATTAACCCTTAAATAAATTTAAAAAGTTAAATTTCTTGTAAATCATCTTAGCCCCGATTTTTTTACTTTTTTCAAATTAAACATGAGTACTCAGACTTAGAATTTTTTTTTTTTTTTTTTTAAATATTAACCTCCAACAAAGAAATGTTGCCCATGCTCTGCTCTAAAAAAATCATCTTAATTTTTAATTTTTCAAAATTAATAAAAAGAAAATATGGAGCGAGACATTATCATTTTGTTAGATCTCCAACAAAATTAGCCCTTAAAAAAAAAAGATCGAATTCGGATCCTAGAGTTGCAAAAGTAAGGTATGGTTTTGATCCAAAAACCAATCCAATCTAAAACTTTCTAAGCGCAATTTAAGCTTTTCGTTTACACAAATCCGATCCATTTACAGCCCTGAACTACATGAATCAATCAGATTGGCTGATCCTATCTGATCAAATAATTAGACATGACAAAATCACCACTTAAAATCATTCATATCAGAGTCAGATTTGACGGTAAATTAAGTTTCTTCTCAAATCGGGCTTATAATCCGATCGAATACATATCTGATTGACACCGATGTGAATCAGAGTTATATAGTTGCCAAGAGTTCCAAATTCAAACTAGTAGCCAAGTGCATGAAAACAGTATAAATAAATATATAAAAATCATGCAAAACAACTACAGACTAGGGTTACAAGTAACCCACATCTGAGATCCAGAAAGCTAAAATGATAGAACTAGCCTTGACTCTGATTAGATTGCAGGAACCTATAAGATGGAAGGAAGCAACTTACCAAAGGGACATCTTCATTGTCATCCACCTCGGCCAAATCCTCCATTCTAAGCTTTAGAGAAAAGACTGACTTCTTGACTCAAAGATATGGAGATTGCTGCAAGTACACGCATCATGTTATCAGAAACAAGAAATCTTCCAAAAACAAAGCGAGGGAGAGAGGTCTTGTTTGGCCAGATCCTTGAGAGTTGATGACCAGGTGAGCTCTAGACATAGAAAAATAACAATCAAGAGAGAGAGATATTGCTCACATTTTGGATCCAACCACGATGGATCCGATATATCTACGAGGCGAGAGGCTTGTTGTGTTTCTCCCCTATCGAAAACACTGACCAGAGAGAAGAAACCAGAGAGCCTCCTGTGAGAGAGACTAAAACCCTAACCCTAAGACTGAGAGATGAAAGGGAGAAGTGAAGAACATTTGACGTGAACAAGGCCATTTTATATTGTCCAGGTCTCGTACTCAACGCGGAATGGACGCGGATGTTATAGTGGAAAATGTTACTATGCAACACAACAACATCGTGGATCCATTGGTGCATACCTTTGGAGATATTGTGCGACAAAACATGTAGATCCAATGGTAGTGCATACCTTTGTTCTTCTACCGTGGTTATAAGGATCCTGCGTTTAGACATCAAGTTGGATGTACATATATTCATGTTGCAAATAGTGATTAATCTCTATCAATTGTAATTCAGTTGATTGGACATCCATTCTTCTTGTGAGAGGTCGCGGGTTCGAAACTCACCAGGATTGTATGAGTTTTCTTCCGATTATTAGGAGCACATGTGCTCTACTTGATTATTCGCCCCTACTCATCTCAAATAATTATTCCCCCCGTAGCTACATTCTCAATCGGAACCGTCCATATTCAAAACATACCTGACACAGGGAACTGCCAATATAAAACTAAAGTCGGCTTTGCCGTAACTGCTTCAGAGAAAATACCCAACCTGCTAAGCACTTCTTGACCACAACTCTTGGATGTCAGCATAAAAATTTGATTAGCTAACTTGTTTTCGTACTTCTTTTTCTTTATTTTCAACCATATTCATAGCGTGAACAATAATGGTTTCAATTGGAACAAGAAACCAATTCGAGAACCCTGATATGTGCTCTCCTAAATCGAATTTTCAATAACGACTAAACTTCAATAGTTTTTTTTTTATTAAACCTCCAAAGAGGAGGGGCAGCTAGGGATGTCAGATCTATATTACTAATGTTCAAAAACCGGATTCGATTAGATAAGGTAGGGGTGCTAATGATACACCAAACCATTCAGTAATTTGTGCCATACATCTGTCGTGATGATCTCATCAACAGAGAAAAAGTAGCCCAATTGCGCGCCCAGTTTGGCAAAGCCCAGACCACAGGAAGCCCATCAAGGCAGGGTCTAGAAGGTTGGACCCGAACAACAACACGCTAATAAGCCCATATGTCACATGGTTATGCCCAATATAGGCCTATTAAGGCAAGAATCTGATGGATAGATTGACCTAAGACGAACATGCCATCAATACATTGATTCTGACTAGAAATCTCCTCCCAAATATTTTCAAGAAACCAAGGCATCTTAATCTCATCGTGAAACCATTGCTTGACCAACATGGAATCTGTTTGAATTATCACTTTCAAGATAAAACTTTAGCCCCTCAAGATAAGCCAATTACCCTGATCATCTCGAACCACAATCCCTCCAGGCAGTGGTTCACTTTATCTTTAGACGAGCCATCCATTTCAAATCACATCAACCAGGCAGTGGGAATTGCAACCATTGGCAGCTTCTCTCGTACTTCTTTGGAGGTGAAACCCAACTTGTTCAATAGATTCTGACAAATGACTTACAACCTTAGGACAAAAACTTGACACGCAACCAATCAGGCACCTTAAGTATCACGTTCTAGATATTCCAGTTGTATCCCTATACCTCTTGAATATAAGAGCCCATCGGAACTAGGCTTCCAAATGCGAACACCCCTGTTGGTCGAGCGCCTCTTACCCAGTTTTCTTAAGCAATCATCACCCTCACCTTATTTTATACCTAAACAACTAAAATTTGTTCCCGCTTTCTCTTTAATACTTGGCCAACCTATATTAGCTCGATTGGTGCATAGGCGAATAAAATAATCGCCTTCTAGCCCTTTTTTCAAAAAAACTGATGTTTCCAATGTCTATTTACCATGTCAAAAGAGTATTCTTTGATGCATGTGTACGCCACAATTGAAAGAGAAAACATTATGTTAATTGTGTAAATAAAATTTGGGCCATTTGAATGAAACTCAATTACAATATTTTGTGTATTTTCAAATACAACAATAAAGTAATAAATAATAATAAATAAGATTAAATCTTTAATTATAAAAATATAAATTTAATATTATTATTAAATTGAATCGTCGTCCCTTTTTATTTATTTATTTTAATCTATGGTCAAATATAAAAGAAATATGTTATATTTATATAATGCTTAAGAAATGAAAAAAAAATACTTGAATTAAAATAAAGATTAAAAAAAAGTATTGGTGTCTCTATGATCATAAATAAAAATTCATATTTTGATGAGAGACTGATTTTGTAGGGTTCAAGCCCTAAGTACCCCTTCTCTCTCCATTGTTTTAATGTAAAGTAATAATTGGCTATGCAAACCATAGACCCATTTTGTGGGCAAAAGTTTATATGTTCGAGTCTTACCTTGTATCGGGACATTGTCATCTGACCATTTGTAAGCTCGGATGAACTCATCTGGTTATGTGACAAATGAGGTCAATTTTCAGTCAAAAGTGTTGTTCGTGCCCTCATTAATGATCAACTTGAAACCTCCACCTCCACAACTCCATCTACTCACCTCAGAACCAAAAAGTTTAAGGAGTTGTGGAGGATAAAGCCCTCGCTAGTGATATTTTGACTCTCTGGAAAATTAACCAAAATTTACTTCCCACCATGACCAATCTTGTCAGGCCTCATACACCCATTGAAGATTGCTACGAACCACATAACCAAACTTTGCGATTAAGTGCTGAAAAATACCAACACAAATGCCCAAATATAATCAAATCCAGCAATAAAATTTTGTTGAAAACAAAACATTGCCAACCATTCAAACAACTATCCAATTCGGAAACTAGCCGCCTCCCCCCCCCCCCCCCCCCCCTCCCCAACGACCACAAACTGTTGAAACTCATGCAAATTTCACATATACATCTCCATTGGAAACGTTTAATATTCCAGAAAATTTGATTCCAAATAGACTTCAAAGACCAGGAATTTTAAAATTTTCATGTAACCATTCCCTAACCAACATAGAGTCAGTTTGGATCACAACTTGATGCCTGCCAGACTCCTTACACGTAATTAAACCTTCTAAATGTGGATGTTGTGTTCAATCTGCGGAGGAAACCACAAAACACCTCTTCTTATAGGGTGAGTTAGCAAGCAGGGTGTGGAGACATTTCGAATTGATTTTTGATATACATTTACATAGACCGATTGAAGTCTTTAGCGTGCTAAAGGTGTGGTTTAGGAAGGCGAAGAAATCCTCATTATCAAGTATACTCCTTCATCTCACTCCTCTTTTTATTCTATGGGAGATATGGATTCAGATAAACAAAAAACTTTATGACGGAAATGAGTGTTCGTCAAGCTATGTGATCATTAAAGTGTATTACTGGATTAAATGTGTAGCAAATTTTTTTAATCCTAAATCAAAGGAAACCAATGGGGCGTTGCTCACTAGATTGGGTATACAGGAAAAAAAAAGTAGCAATGATTCCTCCTCGGGCGGTGTATTGGAAGTTTCCTCCTATGGGATGGTGTAGGCTTAATATAGATGGATCTTGTCGGGAGAAGAATACTTCTGGAGGATTTGTTATTAGAAATGAATAGGGTAACTTTGTGGCGGCCAAACAATGTCTTTTTGGGGAAGGAACAAACAATTCTGCAAAAACAAGGGCCTTGCTTGAAGGCTTGAGATTTTTTGTTGATTAGGGTATTCGTAAATGTGTCATTCAGACAGACTCAATGCTGGTCAAACAATGGATCTTCCAAGAAACAAAGATTCATTGGTCTCTTAGCAATTGGTGGAGGGAGATAAGAGAGATGAATAAGGCTTTGGGGTGGCATTGCATCCTCATGTTCAGGGAGACTAATTCAGTGGTGGACGCTTTGGCAAGATTGGCTCAAGCGGAGAATATGTCTCGAACTTATTCGTGGGGATCGCTCCCTAAAAGAATAAAGTCCTTAATTATTCTTAACAAGAATAAGACGGCATATCTTAGACTTCCGGCTGTTATATGACAGGTACTATTTGTTTATGGCAGTCTGAGGGTCGCCGGATATAATTCGGCGAGAATGCGGCAGCTTTGGTGAGGAATTGGTAGAGCATTTTTCTGAACCAACAGGGGACAAAATCTATTTCAGACTGGACAGAGTGCAGCTCTTTGTCTTCAGCTCAACGTAGAGATACGGGTGGTCGCTGGGGAAGGAACGCCTGTGGTCGCTTATTTGGGTGCAATCTATTGTCAGTTTGATTGATCTAGAACCTAGACAACGTGCTCTGTCTCGCTGGACAGAGTGTGCTTTTTTGGGACCTGCTTTACACTAATCAGGGTGCGACATGGAAGGACAACGAGCCTGTTGTTGCAGAATTTGCTGCTGCTCGGGCAGCTTTCAGTTGTGATAATTTACTGTTGTCTTATGAGTCAGCAGAATATGTAGGTGTTGTTTCGAATAATGTTGCAATGGTGTTGTCCTGTTTTCGCAGGAATTGGATTGCAATTTACAAAGTTGGTTTGTGGCTGAAAGCAAGTTTGCAACTTGCTTCCTGCAAGTTGTTTTGGTAGGTTGCAAGCTTGCTAATTATGCAATTTCAAGTTTTTGTAGGATGTTTAAATGATCAAGTGGTAAGCAGAATTTTGAGTCCAAGTAGTGCAAGTGAAAATTATGAGCTAGGTTTCTTGGAGAGGACAACGTGCCTGGATTTTGGTGTGTGCTGTTTCGAATATTGTTGCAATGGCTGTCCTGTTTTTGTAGGAATTGAATTGCAAAGAATGCTCTTTGGAGTCTCTGGCCTGTGACAAGAGTGCTCTGTTTTTACAGAGTACTCTTTGCAGCCTATTTTGCTTACAAATCTTGCTGCCTGTTTTTGTTAGTTGCAAATTTTGCGCTTTGCAATTTTTAGTGTAAGATGCAGAATGCTAAGGGTTTTTTACTTCAAGCTCCTCAAGCTGCTTCTGGTGATGTTGCTCAAGGTACACAATATGTATCTGGTGTTGCTTTCTAAGTTCTCTTAAAATCTAATTGGGTTTTAGGTCGCATTGAGCTAGGATTTTTTCTGGTTTTTAGGACCTATGTCTAGTTGTTTAATTTTCTTTCGGGTAAAGTCGTCATGTACCCCCGACATGTGTACAAAAGTTTTTCAAGTAATAAAGGTCTAGCATCCCATAGCTGCCCCTCCCCACTGGAGGTTCTAATAAAAAATAATAATAATAATAATAATAATAATAATAATAATAATAATAATAATAATAATAATAATAATAATAATAATAATAATTAAACCTTCAAGCAAAGCAATTGATTTAGCCCTATTATTAGACCCACAACCAATAAAGAATTGTCTAGCCATTACACAAATAAATTATTGTGCCCCCCACCCCGCTGCCCAACCATCCTTTGAGGATCAATTCGTGTTTAGAGCCCACCAATTGACAGGCGGAAGCTCCCAAAAACAACAATAGGTTCTTTCATACTCACCAATTTGGTTTTTAAGCTCAAAGCAGAAATAATCCCATTCGGATCTCTTGACCGAGTCTTCGGAGGAACATCAGGGAAGCTAACTTCAACCAATGCATCACGGTTTTTATCACCAAACAACACATTATTTCTTTGCAACCATGCTTCCCACAACACAAATAACGAAGTTAAATTGTCAAACACCCCCAACTGTGAATCACCATTAGCCTTTTGAAACCAAATCTACAACAAAGTACAAATCTCCTCTGGTCTATGAAAATGTATAACAAAAACTGATTCAAAATGTTTGCCACACTCTGCTAGCCAAGTCACTTTCTGATAACAGATGCTTTGTGGATTCGAACTCATGTCTGTCACAACAACTGCATTTAGAAGCAAGGCTAAAGCCAATCTTGGCCGCATTTTAGATGACAGCAAAGGGTACCAGATCAACTTAAAAACCATGTTACTCTATCTAACTGAACAACGCACCTCATACCTAGTCTTTCACACTATATTCGCCATTATTAGAACCCAAGCACATGCGTTTGTCTCCGCTGCTATCAAATACCCTGTGGCAGAATTTGAAATCCTCCTTTGATGAATCTCTAACTTTGACGTCCAAGCCAGCAAAGTCACCATTAATCACGTTATAAAGATAAAGCCATTCACCTTCCAGCTTGATTGTAAACACCCAATCCACTTCAATTTTCCCCAAAGAAATAATACCCACTCCTTGCAAATAAAACATCACGCTGCAACATCATCTCTTTAAAGAACTTTGAGGCTTCCTTCTTCACCTTATACACCAACAAAAGACAAGGGAGAAATTGGTTTTTATCACACTCATATGGCTTGTACCCCGATCACCCATTTATTATATGTTGATGACTTCTTTAGTGTTTTTGAATGGTAGGAAACAGTCAGTGGAAGGATGTATGAATTTCCTAAAAAGATATTGTTTGCCTTCTGCGAAAAAAATTAATATTGGCAAAAGCTATTTTATGATGGATGAGAAAGTACAGGAGGAAAGGATGGTCCTTCTTAAACAATGGACTGGTTTTTGTTACAAACATTCCCCTTTAACATACCTTGGGGCCTATCAAAGTAAATGTAAATTTGCTTATTTTGATACTTTGGTAAATAAGTTACAGCAAAGAATTAAGGGATGGAATGAGAGATTGTTTTCTCCGATGCGTTGGCTAAGTTGGCTCAAAATGAACATGTTTATCAGAGTTACACGTGGTTGTCGCTTCTAAATAAGCCAAACGAATTGCTTATACTTGATAAAAATAAAATGACATACTTGAGGAAGCCCCGGTAAATGTCTTAAGGGTTTCTATGACTGATATTTCAGGACAATGTCATTGTTTTGGCATCGAATGTTCAGAAAATCAGAGTTTTGCATTGTTTTCTAAATACAAACATTGTCTGGCCAAAAATTGATCTTTTCTAGGCAAAGCAAAACCTGCATTCTCATTTTTTATGATTTAAGTTGCAGGCAAAACAAAACATGCATTCTCCATTCCCTATTGTGCAAACGGCCATGGACTGGCTGGGCGGCATATGGGTATATGGCACGAACCTCTGACATTTGTTGCAATTGTGAACGGTATCTTTGGCATCTCCCTAGAGACAGTGCCTTATGGGCGAGGGTTTTTTCACCTGGGTGATTCCCTCAAATGCCACTATGGATAGTTCCCAAGACTTAGCTTGCCTCAGAAAGCGATAGGCATTAGAGCAAGGGCCTTGTCACCGATCTCCTGTATAATTTTTCGTATAGGAGAGTGTACCTTGTTGCTTTATTTTTAAGTCTTCGTGCTTCGACCTTCTCGGTCGATAGGGCTCCCGACGCTATATATTCTAGTATCGGAGTCATCCAATTTGGTTGTGCTTCCGCGGTGCAAATATCTATGTGCTCATCCTCGTCGAGGCTTGACTTCTCTTGATACTCGATGAGGCCATTGGAGACTTCGTTGGAGGTTGAAGCTTCTTTTGCTAGGTCGTAAGCTCTTTGATTATTGTCTCGGGGGTACTGTGTGAGCTGACAGCTCTTGAATTTGCCCATTACATCAAGTACCTTGTTGTGGTAGGCTATCATGCGGGGATCTTTGCTATTAAACTCTTATTTGACCACTGGTCTTGAGTCGATGTATGTTGTTAGGTGATCTATGCCAATCCCAAAAGCTAGCTTCAGGCCGGACAGAAGTGTTTCGTATTCGGCCTCGTTATTTGAAGCCGGGAAGCCGAATCTGATGGCCTTTTTTAGAGTGTAGCCGCTGAGGGAGTGGACATCTAATTTGATAGTCGATCCCTGTTTTGTTCGCCTTATCTGTTGAAGATCCGTCACAGCGTAGGGTTCGTGCTTGGACATCTGATTTCGAGGGTTGAAAGTCTACCCTTGGCTCTTCTACACGGGTAAATTCAACGATGAAATCTGCAAGCACCTGGGCTTTGATAGCGGGTCTTGTAGCGTAGCTTATGTCGAACTACCCAAGATTTACCGCCCATTTCACCATCCTGCCTGACAGCTCGGGTTTATGCAATACCGAGCAGAGTGGATGTTTGGTCAGGATCATTATGGAGTGGGCCTGAAAATATGGCCTCAGTTTCCTAAAGGATATGACTAATGCTAGAGCTATTTTTAGGTCTGGATAGTGTGTTTCTGCTTCTATGAAGGTTTTGCTTGTGTAGTATACTGACTTCTGGGTTCTTTGGTCAACTCATACGAGGGTTGAACTGACAGCGTGTTTGGAAACAAACAAGTACAGGTGTAGTGTTTCACCTATCGCGGGCTTCGAGAGTAGCTCCGGACTCCGCATGTATGTTTTCAGGTTCTAAAAGGCTTGTTCCCATTCTTCATTCCACGAGAATCCTTTACTTCCTCTTAGTATCTTGAAGAATGTGAGGCATTTGTTGGACGACTTTGAGATAAATCTGTTGAGTGCTACTACCCTCCCAGTTAGGCTCTGAACGTCTCTGATATTGGTCAGAGATTTCATGTTGAGAAGAGCCTGAATCTATTTTGGATCGGTTTTGATCCCCCTTTTGTTCACTATGTAGCCTAAGAATTTCCCTGACTCGACTCTAAACGTGCACTTTTGGATCGGCAAGATCTCGTTTATGGTCGGGGTTGCGAAGGCGCTTGACCAACATGTCGTCGATGTATACTTCCATATTTCTGCCGATCTACTCTTTGAATATTCAGTTGACCAATCGTTGGTAAGTAGCCCCTGCATTCTTCAAGCCGAATGACATTACCCTATAGCAGTATATTCCTCTTTTTATTACAAAAAAGGTTTTCTCTTGATCTGGGGGTGCATTAATATTTGATTGTAGTCTGAATAGGCATCCATAAAGTTGAGTAGGTTGTGTCCCGAAGTGGCATCTACGATCTGATTGATGTGGGGGTGGGAAGTTGTCCTTTTGGGCAGTCTTTATTTAGGTTAGTGTAGTCTACGCACACTCTCCACTTCCCATTTTTCTTTTTACAAGAATGGTGTTTGCCAACCAATCTGGGTATCATGTTTCCTTGATCATGTCTGTGTCGAGTAAACGTTGTACCTCTTCGTTTATGATCGCATTCCTTTAGGGTGCCACGGGCCTCTTCCTCTACCTGACGATTTTCTTCGAGGGGTCGATCTCAAGGCACGCAATGAGTGATTATCGAGGGATCGATCCCGACCATATCCCGCATGGTCCAGGCAAAGATGTCCTGGTTACGTTGCAGCAGCTCCGTAAGCTATTATCGAGGGATCGATCCCCACCATATCCTTGTTGTTTTGAGGGTTGTCGAGGTAGACCGTGACGGTTTCTTCCTCTGGTTGTTCGGCATTAGGCCTTCCTCGAGGGATTACTGGTGCCTCATTACCCGGTGCCTGTTGCTCTTCTCTTGTGCTTCGGGTTGTTCGAAGGGTAGTCTTAGTCGTCGGATTTATTGCCTGTTGAGGACTGTCGGTAGGCAAAGTCGCCATGTATTGGCATTCCCTGACCGCCAACTGATCTCCTCTCAATGTACCGATCGCTTGGATCGTAGGGTAGTTGAGGCACTGGTGCAGGGTGGAGACTGTCGCTCCCATATGATGTGTACAGGGTCTTCCTAGAACCGCATTGTACACCGAAGGCGTGTCGATCACTATGAACTCTTGAAACATAGTTTTATGAATTGGTTGCTCTCCCACTGTTATTGTCAGCTATATCTTTCTCATGGGGAGCTATTTCTCACCAATGAAGTCAGTCACTGGATGACTATCAGGGGTCAATGCTGCTTCGTTTAGTTGCATGCTACAGAGCGTGCGGAGGAACAGGATATTCATTGAGCTTCCAGTATCAACCAAAGGCCTTCCCACCTCCCAGCCCACCAGGGAAATTGTTACCACCAAGGCATCGCCGTGCACGAGTTGTATGCCCTGAAGATCCTTCTGCGTAAATGCCAGTAGTACGGATGAGTCATGCCTTCGATCACATTGTGGTGGCTGCTCGCCACGTACACGTATCGTTTGATTCCTCATAACTCGTAGAGCCCTCTTTCTGGACCTGTTGAATAGTTCGGACTCGGAATGTGATCCATGAATCACATGTACTCTGTTGATCGATGGCTCCCCGGGTTTGGTTCTCCTCCGTCTTTCTCCCAAGACGATGAAGTTTTGCGCTTCCTTTGTCAGGTCCGCCATACTTGCTGGAGGGTCCAATGTCAGACGGTTGTAAAACTTTCCTTTTCGCAACCCGTTGATGAAGGCTGAGATGGTCGTTGTGTCGCTACATACGCGGACGGTGGTCAACACGCTGTTAAAGCGGGTTAAATACGTTTCTAGCGTCTCGTCAGAGCTCTGTTTCATTGATTCGATCATTTTAATCATCGACAGAGCTTGGTGTATGAAAAGAGATCGCACATCCGACTCGGGGTTCAACGGTGTTTTCGTTGGTGCGGGAGCGTGAGTTGGCTGCCCGTGCACGACAGGATCCGCCAAGAAGCAGTACAGGGACAATCTTAGCTTCGGATGTGTCCCCTAGTTTTCTATTGTTCCGTGACCTAGTGGTCACCATCTCACTTGGTTTTGAAAGGAGACGACGCTTAGTGTAAAGTTAAGAATTATGTCGTCCCCACGGATGGCGCTAAACTGATGCAGTCTTTTTCCGCTCCCTACTGACCTGCACAAGTAATGCACGTAAGCCACATACCACCGTAGGGCGGCCGTTGGCACTTCGATGCTAAAGTCGGACATGGCTCAAATAAAGATATAATGTTGTAACAGGAAATTTGTAGCGTACCTTAGCTTACCAACCTCATGTCTTATTTATAGTGCAAGGAATCCTGGTTCTACCAAGCCATCGTAGGCGTAGTTTAGGAAGGGGATTTTCGTAGAGATCTCTCTCTAATTAAAAGTCATGTTGTAGGAGAGAAGTTTCATGTTAGCTCTGTGCTCCTAGATACGCAGGAGATTGTTCTCAATCTAAGAGCAATCCGTAGAAGGGAGTTTCCCTTTGTGTAAGATACTCTGGTGTTTGTTTCCTAGTTGAAAGCAGATAGCAGTTGTAGTTGCCCGTCCAAGCTGATCCTCGAGATACTTGCTTGAAGGGGGTTTAGGGTATTGAGGATAGTTGTGAGATGTGTGGGCCTAGCATGTTGTGAGAGTTCGGGTCCACTTGGTGGACTGTAGTTGGGCGGACTTAGAACCGCTTGGCCTAGATCAGTGTTGGGCTTATGCTTGAGGCCGTAATTCCTCAAGATCATCATGACACGTGTACGGCTCCGGGTGTGACCGTTTTTATGTATTGTCAAGTTCCATCCCAATTTATATTCTTAGTGCTATGCAAATTCCCCAAAAAAAAATTGTTCAGGATCCGAAAAATTGTAGCAGATTTATTTTGAAGAGATTGTGAAGGCAAATTAAAAAAAAAAAATTTATGGGTTGGTTGGGATAAGGTTGCATGCCTAGTCAGCGAATAAGGCTTAGGAGTGAGAGATTTCTTGTTGATTATTAAAGCTTTGTGGAATATGCAGAATGTTAATTCCTTGTGGGCAATATTTATGATAAAGAAATACTGAAAGTAGAGTGTCCCTTTGAGTAGACATGTGATTAAATGCAGTGCATCCTCACTGATGAAAGACTTATATAAAATCAAGGATATATTTCTGGCTTATTCATCTTAGCTGATTGGTCAAGGAAATACAGGATTTTTTTTTACGAGAACTGGAATTTTGTGTTGGTTTTTTCTATGCCCCTAGAGATAAGTGCACAGGGTCCTTGGCCTTCCATTGAGGAGGCGAAGAGTAGAAATTTTATGCAGATTAATTTCTCCATAAGCTCGTGCCTTCCATCAGTGCATTGTCAAAGTTACATTCTTAACTGCTCCAACAGCTTGAGCGCAGGTAAGATGAGGCTTGGTAGTCCCCACCGAGCCGCCTCCAAGCCCAGTCGAGGGGGGATCTCCAAAGACTAATTCCCTTCCTCTTCTTTCCAAAAACGAATTGTTGATTATTTCTTTCTTCTCAAGTTCAATCATCTTCCTCCAAGCAAAACTAATCAAAGTATTTGTCATTTAAAAAATGCATTATTGAATTTATTTTGTGTTAATAGAGCATCCAATTTGTACGTTTTATAAACATAACATCCATTAAACCACTTTGGCAATCTTTGTATATTGATATAAGCAATCTTGGTAAGGATACACAGTAAACTCATCACCATTGCATATCTACACCTCCTCAGATCCGAGTCAAATCTTTTGGCCTGAATAGAAATATAAATTTGGAGTGGAGGTTTTTTTTTTTTTTTTTTTTGAAAGGCAAGCCGGTTTTATAGCTAGGATCCGCAAACCTAGTCCCGAGATGTGACCTACCGATCAAATAACACCCCGAAATCATAAAAGCAATGGTAGAGATCAATGCTCGCAAGCCCAAGCACTTACCTGCTCCTCACAGGACAATGTCTCCAGGCTCCAACACCCAACCTTGAACCATTGACATTAATACATACAAAACTCGTTCAAAGTGATAAACTGAATGTTAATCTGCTGGATTGGTCCTTCGATTTTTGCAATTGGAATTATTTGAACAATTGGTACACTTTCAGCAAAGAGGGAACAAATGATAGAGTTAAGACAGATGTTCATAATTTGGTTTTCCATGACACCTATACATAAGAGGAAGAACCTTAATAAGAGAAATAGCACCCAGAGTGGATGCAAGAGCACCAAGATTTTACACTATGAAAACTCTATGGTTTTCGCTGAAAGATGCAAATAATCCTATGATCCTGATGAGCAGCCCTTGTGCAGTGAATTTATGCTTGTGCAGTGAACTTATGCTTATGCAAGTGAATGTGCAAAAAATTACACTATCATTCACAATGATAAAAGACCAAAAATCCTAAAACAGGTTTCTTCCTTCCAATTCCCAATATTTTCTAAACCTAAAACAGACATGATTACTTGGGTAAAATGCAACTTCAAGTACTACTTGAAATTCAATAACAATTTGGTCTGCAGGTTTTCAGTACCTAAAGAAGCAGCTAGACTTGATCACCAGGTACCACCCAAATAATCAGCAATTTTAATTCATCATTTTGGGTTACATATACATACCTCTCCACCACACTACTATTTTTCTTTCATTGGTTGCCTAATCGAAATCCATTTTTACTTCGAGAGAACAGCTTACCAAATCCATTTCGGCTCTTTTCAGATGATCCTGCATGACTTGATGATGATGATGACGATGATCCTGGAGACTCGCCATCTTTGCCATTCATGGAAGGGCTAGAGCCATCAACTAACATAATTTTTGAATGTTTTCTATGTCTTTTGGATCCAACATTATCACTCGAATCCAACTTCCGCAGTTCACTGCTTTTGGGTGATTCTCCATTAACCTCAAATGGTTTATCAGAATCTATTAGAAAGTCTTCCAATGTCGCCAATGATTTTAACTGCTGCCCGAGAGAAGCTATTGTCTTCTGACATTCTGCTAGCTTTCCCGCTGCCACCGCCAACCTCTTTTTCCTGTTACATCACACAATCAATATAGATGCACTGGAACTGAACTATATTTTAAATAAAAATTAAAAAGAAGTCTTCCTTTCTCATTTTTCTCCTCTTTTTGTTTGACACAGACGAAAGGAAAGGGAGTGTGAAGTATGTTTGAAGGATCCCACCAGCATAACCTAGAGTGTGTCTGCAATGTATCGCTCAGACGACAGGAAAGGGAGTGTAAAGTAAAAGAAGCGGTTGGAGAGACAAATAAAGAGAAACCAGTATTGTAGATGTTATGCAAAAGCAATGCATCAACAATTTTAAAATGTTGTGTCAAGCTTAAAACAAGGGTGTACAAAGAAAATATCTGCCCAATTTCAAATGTGTTTTGTTAGTAATGCAATGAGACAAATAACCAATCATGTGATCGAAAGAAGACTAACCTGTTTTATTTTTAATTCACCATTAGAGCTTAGAGCTCTCCTTCGTTCATCTTCCTGTCTCTTCATCAACAGCTCATCTTCTAATTCTTTGTACTTGGCTATGGTTTCAGCTGACAATGCTCGCTCCTCCTCAACCTCTGTCTCTAAGGACTCCACTTTAGTCCAAAGAATACGAACCTCCGCATCTGCAGCTACTAACTGAGACTCCACTACTTCTCTCTTAGAGTTCGCAGCCTCTATTTCCACTTCAGTAGCGTTCTTTGATTCATTGACAAGATCTAACTGCGCCTGTAGTTTCACCAATTTATCTTCAGCTTCCCTCAGCTGACTTTCTGTCGTCCCCAGTCTTTCTTGAATCTCGGTCAAATCTATCTCTAGTCGGGCTTTCTCCGTCTCTATTTTCTCTAATGCCTCTTCCAACTCAGCTATCCGCTTAATCATGGCGTCAATTTCTGCCTTTCGTTGAACATCTACACTACTTTGTCTTTCTGACGTGGCTTCTGATTCACCACGCTTTTTACTCTGAGTCTCAGGCAATGCAGCAAGTCTCTCCATTTCGAGGAAATCGTCCATCAGATCAATATCAATAGTAGAGGAAGTGAGGTTTCTATCTATAGCCTTCTCATTCTTGAACTGATCAAGCTCAGCAATTAGAGCAGATGCCCATGAATCTGAGTAACTAGGCTCACACCCATTTAGCTCTACACTACTCATCTTGCGAGTATCGGCCTCTACAGCAAGCAACCTCTCCCCACTATCTGATTGACTATCTGTTAATGAATCAACATAAATCGAGGATGAAGTAACAGACCTATCATTAGCTGAAGATGACTTGCGAGCCATGGCTTTTAGCCTACGGCACTCTGCCTCAAGCTTAGCCATCTTCTTTATGCTATCTAAATGTTGTTTGCTGGCATTTTCAGCAGTTTGGGTACTTAGGTCCCTCTCCAGAGTCCTGACTTCAAGCTCCTCAGCTCGAGCTAGGAGTTTAAGCTTGAGGGCAGAGTTTTCCTTTTCAGCAGCCTCAAGCTTCAGGTGGAGTTCTGAGTCAATATAAGCAGCTCCCGTTTTTTGCAGTTTCAACTTGAGTCTGAAGCTCGCCCAGCTGATTCTCAAGTTGGAGTTTCATAGATTCCCATTCACGAGATTTCTTGGCAACAACTTCTTGGATCTTCTGCTCTTGTTCCTCTTTTGCTTGCCGAAGCTGTCTAACACACTCCTTGAGAGCACCGTCAAGGTGACCAACACGATTTTCGAGGGCTGAGTTCTTCTGAGCAGAGGCTTCAAGTTGTTGTTTCAGAATCCCTGCTTCAGTCTCTGCCTTTTCCCAACCTAAAATTCAAACTTTCAAACAGATAAACAAACACAAGTCGTGCATGCAAGAAACTTTTAAAACTAAGAAAGCATCCTCATTTGTACATAAATGTTGAACAAGAAAGTACAAGTTATCTCATTAAAACATGACGCCTTACAAGAAATTCTCAATCAACCCAGCCCCTTAGTTGATGACACGTGCTTTGATTAAAAGGACCCGCCGACAGTGACAAATTATTAACATACATGAATAGCTTGAAGAGATAGTTCTACCAGATCTACATAAACAAACATTTTGAAAGACAGCATTGGTTTGTTTTGAAGTTGCTAAAAGTAGCTTTTGGTAAAAGATTTGTAGCAAGTCTCCTAGCAGATGGAAGAAAACAGGTCAGCTAGGAACAATACAACACATCCATTTATGCTCCATCATTAAAAATCAGGATTTCGTTCAAGAAAACCTTTAGATGTTGACATCTCCGATCACTCTGATAATAAAACAAAAATGAAAGGAAACTTTGGATCTACCCAAGCTTTTACGTTATTCATCCCACCACATCCTTTCGAAGCTCGTCAAATAACAAGTTTTTTTAGCAAGCTGCCCTTATTATGTAAGCTTGAAGAGTAAGTGTACCCATCAAACATTACTTTTTTACCCTAAAACATGGACACTACAAATATTTCAAAGTGTCCGTGTTGGACATTATTGGACACCGATACTCCTTGGACACTCCTCGGCCACTTGGTAAACGTATCGGAATGTTGACCAGGTCAGACACTACTTGGACACTGGCTAGACACTAGTTGAACATTGCTTATAAAAACTTTTGTTTACACATTTCAATAATAGGTGTAAATGAGTAAAAATGCACCACATGTTGTGATAGGAATTGGAGTAGAAGAAAACAAGATGATACTGCAAAGAGGTGAAGCCTTAGTATATGTGCATTTCAATATTCACATTCTATCAAGGAAATCCCTTGAATACCTACCTTCTAGGTGAGATTATGATTTGGATATTGAAGGTTATATGCATTTGAAAATCTAGGTGTAGGAATACTTGAAGTTGTTAATCTCTCTAGGAATACTTGAAGTTGTTAATCTATCTTGATGAACCGGACACGAAAGGGTGTTTTTCACCGATGGTGATGCCGACATAATAGATGAAGATGAAATCTTTGAAATTTTAGTAGGAGCGTTATTTTGAAATTTTAGTAGGACCGTTGTTTGTGTTATTTTGGATTTTGTTTATGACTTGTTATTATCAAATGTAGTTTACAAAGTTTGGCATGTTAAACATACATGTTTTTTGTTTTTACTTTTTTTGGTATGGCTATTAGAATTAGATTGCAATTGAATGAATGAAACATTTTGAAAGATGGAGAATTGAACGTTAGTGTCAACATAATAAGATTTCAACTTATGACATGAGTTATAAATTTGAGTTATGTTGATTATTTAAATGTTTTTGACTTCCTTTATATTCAACTATATTGACCATGTCCAAAAAGTCAGAAGAATATGGTGTAACTGGCCAAACTTAGTTAATTACATTTGACATAGATCATAAACAAAAAAACCCCAACAATCCTTCTAGTCAAACTTCCAAGAGTTTTACCATCATCAACATCCATGAATAACATCACTTTCATCGTTTAGAGGTTGCAGCCAACAACTTCCATTACTGCGAAACTAGTATTTTTGCTTGGTTATATTGATGGAAGATTCAATTTCTTTAATGAACAATGTCTAAATGGTCCTTGCATGAAGAAACTTAAATACTAAAAAAAACCACAAAAAAACTTAATGTTTGTTCAATACCTTCCACGTGCAACCTGTGACATGTGTTCTTCATGTGCTACCCCAAAACTCAAGATCTAGGTTTCTATTGTTGGTGATGGAATCTAATTATGGTGGCAGCAGCCAGAAGTGGGGCAGGGACCTAACTTCGTAAGGGGTTGGAGTGGTGATGGCTGTCAGTGGTGGTTGTTGGTGGTGGTCGTGGCTGTTAGAGAAAGATTGGCGGTGGTAGTGGCTGTGAAGCAAGGAGGAAGAAGTGGGTTGAAGAAGATGAAGAATGGGGAGGAAGGGTCATGTGCAGAGATTTCAAAAATAGGTATTAAAAGACATTGTTAGAATATGAAGGGCTTGTTGAGTCCAAGCCCCACATATTCTAACAATTATGTATTTGTTTAATCTAAACAGGTGAGGGAGATGTGTTTTGGGGACTACTGAACATTGTCTTTAACCCAAGGGAGAATGCAGTATGATTATTACCTGAGACAGCTTCTTCTGCAACTTTGGAATGTTGCTTCACCAAGTCGTCTTTGGCACTGATATTTGCATACGCAGCAGATAGTTTCTCCTTCAACATCTTCATATTTTCATCAACTTCTACACCAGCGGTTGCAGATTTTGACGTGACTTCAGGGGACTGGGTACTATGATTTGGAGATCCTCTTGATGCATCCTGATTCATTGATTGCAAAAAGGCAGCTGTCATCAATTTGCCCAATTATACAAAAAAGATAACTATCTGTGATTGATTTTATAAGCTACCTAAAGATTAAGGTTATGCATCATCAACTAACATACAAGAGTAAGCCAAAGTTAAAGAGACTCCATAAAACAATGAAGAAAGATCCAAACTTTTGAGTTCAAGTCAACCCTTTAGTTTCTTTTCTAAGGTTACGCGATCTATCTGAGAAAAACGGGTTTTTAGATTCGTAGCAAAGGTTGAACCTTTCAGGGACTAGACACCTGGTAGTAAAAATTAAGAAACTCTAGGAGATTGATGCCAAATAAAACTTGGGTATGTTCTTAACTGAATGCAATATAAGAAAGCTCGTAGATGCAACTGTAACATCCGAGATTAGTTGATGCCATTTTAAGTCCTAAACTAGGGTTATTTTGGTTTCACAAGAAGGCATTCATATTGACACTTTTAGGCATCTTTACTTGATTTAATGATTAAAACCAATTCAATTAGAAAATATATTTCAAACTTGTTTCAATATTCAAAACAAGCAACGTTTGTAAGACAGTCTTAATGTTTCAACTATAAGTCAGAAATGAGCAAATTACGCATTAAAACGATCGCTCAAAAGTCAAAAGATCTTTTTTAAGTCAAACACACTGAAACTTTATTGATAATCAAGAGGAGGAAGCATAAGTGAGTGAGCTGCTCACGAGCTGCTCACAGTACAAGAAGAGGGAACATTGTTCCAACAGAAAACGAACCTATCAAAGGCCACCTGTTGTATAGAATTATGAACTGAACCCCTTTGCCAAATGCCTGCCTTAATAGATATGAGGCACTCTTGAACAGTCAAATGTTTCCCCTAAAAAATTATTCTACTTCTCTCTTTCTAAACGGCCCAAGTGACAAAATGAATTCCTCTCTCCAAATCCATTTCCCCGTGCTAGAGAGACTGTTGATCTTTCATAATCACCAAATTAAGGATTGTACCCTGGCTAGGCATTGTCACCCTGAACTAACCGAGAGCTAGCCCAAATAGCATATTTGCAATTGAGTAGCAGGTGGTTAACAGACTCCTCATCCTTTGTACAGAATACATTATGATTAGGGATTTGAACTCCTCTTTTCTTCAAGTTGTCCACAGTGAGGATCTTACCTTGAATGACAGTTCAGAGAAAAATAAAGTCCAGCGTGGCGACAGAGTTTACCCAAATCTATTTTAAATTTTAGCAGATGAAATTGTTCCCATGGACAGATTTGTTGAACTCAAAACTTCTAGCAAAATTGCTTTGAAGAAGATCCAGGATTTGATGAATTTGCTTTGAAGAGACATTTGTTGAACTCAAAAGCATAACTGGTTCACCCAATATGAGAAATTCTAAACTTACTAACGGCAGCCTTCCAAAGAGTTAACCATGACACACAAATCCAACCGATCAACTATCATAGATATACTTTACGCTAAGATACTTGGGCATGTATCTTTCTTTTGTGTAAAAACAATGAACCTTCATCCAAAAAAATTTAAATAAAAGGTTTTGAGACTACTCCTCATCTCGATCGTTTTTGTTTGAATACAAACTTTGTAATCTAATCTATATAAGAAAGAATGTGGTGACCCTTCTCAGGACTTGGGAGAGACACAGAAACAACAAGCATATTTCCCACTTTGTTTCAATCAATATACCTTCCTCAAAATCATGTGACTCTCATGATTATTCAGGTAAACACAATCAAAATGCATGATTCGCGAAATGTGATTTACTTGAAATAATACCTTCGGCTTCTCTACGGATTCAACCTTGACACACTTCATAAGCGAATCTTACTTTCTTTCCAAGATAAGCTTATATCAACCTCAACTTAAGCAACCCTTTCCATTATAAAAGGAACCAACTGGATAATTTATTACAGAACTAAAAGAAGGTTCCATGAAGACAGTAACTTGACATCGATTTCTTCAGTAAAATCAGGTGAAAATAAGAACAGGATTTCAGTTGAATGTGGAGCCTATTTCATATTACACGATTAATACAAATTGTGTAGGGATACTTCTCAATGGAAAGTTAAGTACGAATGACTACTTTACATCCACTCTTTCAAAGTTCAACTTTGATAGAACACAGAAGTCTAATGCATAGAAACTGGCACAGATACACTACATCCTCTCAATGCCACTGCATTGCCACAAGCCATATAACCCTACTTGACAACCCATCGAAAGGAAAAAAAAAAAATTTAATTTCTCTAATGGTTGATGAAAAAAACAACCTAATAAGAAACTTGGAATGCATATTTGAGCAGAATGAATTGTTAGCATATCTCTCCTACATACATACACTGCGACTAACTACTGCCAAGTGAAAAATTACCAGAGTACTGAAGTAAGTAAACAATATGAATGTAAATCAATTAAAAGGATTGAGTGATGAACAAGGAAATAATAACAGCAATGTGTAGCGAAGCAGGCCTAAATCAAAATCATAGTCCTGATATCTGAGTTGATAGTTTGGTGCAGGATTCAGATAGAAAATGGGATAAGATCGTATCTAATGAAATGCCTAAAAGATGAAGCAAGTAGAATTAGTAATAGCCCCCTACCTGATCATCAGAATATCGTTCCGAATGAGAAGACATTGATCCTGAGCTTTCTGTTTCGCCAGGACTTTTTTCGGAAGACTTCTTCTCCACAGCCAACTCTTGCGGTCCATCTCCAAATCGACTAATCCAACTTAAGAATTGCTTCAGAAGGATATCATCTACACAACATTCCACCAATCATCCATAAATTACCCTATAAATTTGTTTTTTATTCAATCAATACAGTACCAAATCAAATCCGGCAACAAAAATGAGAAATAAGGATGAAAATGGGTTTTGTGCTCTCCAGCAAAGAAAGGAGGCACTCTTCATCATTCATTCTCACAGCTTTGCTTCAAATTCACCCCAAAACCATCCAAACTTCATCAAAAATACAACTTTTTAGGGGGAAAACCCCCAAAGCACCAAACACCGAGATAAAATAAAAGGAAAAAGGTAAAGCAAAAGGGCTTGTTTCTCCTGTTCCATTTTAACAGACCCAACACCAAGAAAAAGTTGAAAGTACTCATTCAAACTGTAAAATCATAAAAAAACCAAACTTGAAGCACAAAATGTAAACAAGACATAACCTACCAAATTTCCAGAAAGTCCTCAGTCACAAAATCCAGATAAAGCAGTTGATTTGAGGGAACAGAACTCACAATCCTTGGAAATCTTGAACACCCATTTCACAAAACCGCCAACATGAAGTACCCAATTACCCAAAAGGGTCTAAAACTTCCTCATCACTTTCCTCAAAATCCATGAAAAAGGAAATTTTTACAAAACCCCAAAACTTAAAAAACAATTAAAAATAAACAAGTAAGTCTGACCTGGATCAAATACACTTTGACTGTGAGGAACCAAATCAATACTGAGATCAGAAGCAACCCATTAAAATAACACAAACACAGAGCATAAAACCCATTAAACTAATCAAACCCTCTGCAAAAAAGGGTGCAATGTCAGCTGGAAACAATAATGAACATGACGAAGAAGAAGAAAAATAACAAAATGGGTATTTTTTAATTTTCCCCACACAATTATTTTACCTGTTGTAATCAACAAAACAAAAGCAGAAAAAGAGAAAGAGAGAGGTATTTGAAGTTGAAGTGGAGAAGAAATTGAAAGGGGAAAAAAGAGTCATAAAAACTCACTTTTCAGCTTTTGTTTTGTTGTGTTTTCAAATGAAGTTCCACTTATCATTCAAGCGGGAATATGGGGTTGAGAGATTTCTCTCTACATTGCCTTTAAAAATATAATTAATTAATTGAAATCAAAGAGCAGAGAGAGAAGAGAAGATCTCTCAATCACTCTCTCTTCACTGTTCTCTCACTGATTTCTTTCACTGTAGTTGAATTGATTTGTTGTTCGTTTCAACTTTTAAGAGCTAATCAAATGCAATTAGTGTGGGACACAAGACAGAGAAAGGAAAGCTTTCCATGGACTTATTGAATGCCCCATTTTTTGCCAGAATGCATTTGTTGGATATTTGCTGTTTCTCTAGTTGTCCTATTGTCTGAAAATAATACATTTTTCTGCAATGCACTTGTAGAGTTGAGTTTGTGATAGGGAATGCTCATTTTACCCGTTTGGGCAGAAAATTCAGAATTGGGTGAGTTAGAATTGGAAACACGAAGATATTGCATTATCAATTTCAACAATTACGATGATTTATATAATTATGTATTTTTATTCTACTGTAGTGTTAACCGCTAAGAAAGAAATAGTTCTTTTGGTTTACATGAGTAGCTAAGTAAATGTTTGATGCATACTCAACTTTAATGGTTCCATTTTAGTGCCATTAATAAGAAAATTGAGTGAAAACGGTTAAGAAATTGGCCATCGAGAATTGGTCCATTATGGACCACTAGGAACCAAACCCCACGCAACTAACATATTTTTAAGTGATGGGTTTTTACCTGTTTCTTCATTTTTTTTTTTTTTTTATGAAAGCATGTCGCATAAATATATCAATACCATTGAATACAATATTGGTGGCATGTAGTGATAGTTAGATGGTGAGCCTCATAGTTGAGTTCTCAATTAATAAAATTATAAAACCATAATTTGTTTAAAGCCAACAATTTTCTAATATTACTAATAATGGGCCTCCATGTCCAGTTCATTGTTTCCTCATGTCCATATATGATTCTTATAAGATAGAGTGGAGTATCTTCAAATCGCCTCAAAGAAAACATACCCGCCATTGTCGAGCCTGAATAAGAATCAAAGTTATCTCTATCGAATGACACTCTGCCATTGTACTATCAATAACTTTTTCGGCAATAATATCTGTCACTCGAGCAAGCATCTGAGCTTGTAAAGTGGTTGTAAAAACCCCTAAAACTCCTTACCGTGAAGAGGCAAAAAACTAGCATCATATGTGACTAAGATAGTATCTGGGTCGAGAATGTCAGGAATGGGATTAGCAATAATAGATGTGGCTTCTGACTGAGAAGAGTTGGGCATGGATCAATTGATTGAGGCTAGGAATGGTTTCCATGATAGGGTTTTGCATAGTGTCACGAGCTTTCTTTTCACAAGTACTTCTCGTGCGCCAACCTTATTTGGCTAGGTAAGAAGATAGTTGTGACAATAGGTATTGGGGGAGGAGGGCCTATTCACTGAGGGGTCGTGTCGAAAATCATTAATGGTTTGTTCCATAATCCAGTGGATAGAGAGAATTTATGAAAATTGGGTATAGGTGTGGTTCGTCAAACTACTAGGAGTGCAAAACCATTGTTTGTGTCACGCTTTTCCAAATATGGTTAAAAGCATAGAGGAAAAGGTGAATTTCAACTGAAGATGCAATCATTTTGGAGTTGTCAAATGGTCTTGAGAATAGTCGTAAATTGATATAGCACGACTTCTCTAGTAGTGGGGTGGGTCTTGGTTGTATCCCACATACAAGTGAGGAGAGTAATGATGGTGGAAATCCCAAAGTTATCATTGAGCCAATCTATAGGGATATGAGAAACTCTCCAAAAAAGATTAATAACAAGGCATCTGAAGAAAACATGAACCACATCATCGGTGTGATTATTGCATAAAATGCAAGTGTCCTCAATGGGGGTGTGGAGTTTGACAAAATTGGCTATGTTGGGTAAGATGTCTTGACCAATCTTCCAAATAAGGAACATGGTCGATGGGGGAGCCTTGATTTTGCACATCTTTCGAAAAATCTTTTTATCCAGGGAAAAGGAATGAGGGAGAGAAGTAGAACCTTTTAAAAGGTCAGAAATAAGGTTTTCGTCGTACTTTTTGACCGAAAAGGTGCCCTTTTATCAAAGGTTTAGATCAATTGGACTGAGCATTCCGAGGAATGAATAAGGACATTTTGCATATCTAAAGCCACTGGCTCTCGAAAAGGAGCAGTAAGCAATTCGATATTCCAGATGGGTTGTTGGCCTGGGTGAGAAATCCAGATGTCACAAATAAAGTGAGGCCAATCAAGAATTGTCATATTAGGAAAACATTTTGCAATAATGAATCCCAATTTAACTCAGCAATTACCAAAGATTTGCGGTGGTACCAAATCTAATTTGCCACAGGACATAGCGTTTTATTTTTAACAGGGCAAAGAGATTGCTCCTCCAGCTAAAGAAACTAGAGAAGGGGTTTTGGATAATTGGAAAAATATTTTATTATTGAAATAAATAGCTCTGAGTTGGAGCACTCGAGCAGTGATCATGTTACGTAGTTATAAAGTCATATCTTCAACTAAGGGTGGGCGCGGGACGGGATGGGACGAAATATACTCATCCCTATCCCATCCCGACCTCGTCCCATCCCAAACGGTTCGGGTCGGGAAGGGACGGGATCAACGTGCTGGATGTGACTGCTGCGAAGATTATCATCATATAAGAGCGTGAAAAATAAATTTCTTATAATTAGATATAGATGGGGCATCAAATATAAGGGTAACCAATAAATCCCCTAACAATGAAGTCGAGTGGGGCTGACTTTTAGAAAATGACATAATAAATGGGACCCACTAAGAGTATTGTGTCGCTGTGATGGCCTCCCAACTGATTTTACAATTTCATTACTGTGGGAAACAAAATTCATGGTTTCTTGACAAAATGACATTTCATCTCTTGTTAGGGAAGAAATATAGACCTATTGGTGATGCTCTAACATATTCATAATGGTTTACCATCAATACATATATCGTAATTAAAAAAAATATTTTTATAGCCCGGGGCATCTCAAATTCTTGGCTCCGCCCCTGAATGTTCCCTTCTGAATATGTATTACTCAGTTAATTGTTATTTTTCATCTTCACCTGGATATTATCAATATTTGGAAGTTAAATAATTTGAGTCACTTTTATTGAGAATCCAAACAACAGTCTGCTATCTTACTCTTGCTTAATGAACATTTATTTCTTAAAGTAACATTTCTGTTACCACTGCAAACACTATGAGTTTCTGTCAGTCATCTATAAGTTTATATGAATAAAAATAAATAAATAAATAAATAATAAATATTAAAAAATTAGCTCGGGATGGGACGGGATTGGCGGGATTGAAAATCTTCATCCCATCCCATCCCATTCTAGATCAGGACGGGAACGAGATCGAGATGAAATTATTCAATCCCATTAAGACCCGAAAAAATCGGGACGAAATGAGATCGGGACTGGATCGGGATCGCGGGATGGGATGCCCACCCCTATCTTCAACTATAACATTTGGACGTAGTGTCCCTTAATTAGGGGTGGACATCTCATTCCACAATCAGTCATGTGATCCGGATGAAGATTTCAATCTCACCCATCCCATCTGATTCCGAACTTTTTTATTTAATATTTTATAAAGTTTAACTTGATTCTTAGACTTAATTCTTAATTTTTTATGTTGTTAATAATCATGTACTTGTAGTATTAATTATTTCAAACTTAAATATTGATGTAGCTGATGTATAAGACTTAAATCATATAGAATTATGTTGTTGAATCATGTTTGATGTGAATTTTTGATATGAATAAATTTGTTGTTGCATGAATTTTTCTAGTATCATGAAATCGAGATGAGACCTCATCCGGAATATTCCATCTTGAAAATAAAGCAATGAAATGAGATTAAGATAAAATCCATCTCATCCCATGCCCACCTCTACCTTCAAAATTTAAGTTTTAGACCTACTTAAAATCTCAGTGATACATTGACAGTTTTGATATTCATTACACTATGTGCATGAAATTTCAAAATACAAAAATGAAATCTTCAAATTAACCTGAGAAATTCGTATTTCTTGGACTCAATGGTCCACACTGACCTGACCAGCTAACATGGAATACTTTTTGCCAAAGTTTTTTAAAAAAAATTTAATTTTAGCCAAATTTTCTTCTTTCTTTATCAATAACACCTCACTGTCAACTGTTGATGCCACTGTGCCTGAATGTGAACTGTCTCTTTCACATAGTCACTGAACTCTTTCCAATAAACAAAGGTCAAGCCCATGAGTAAAGATGATGATGATGATGATGATGATGATGGTCCATAGTTTTCTTCAATAAATATCCTCTATTATGGCATTGGCCACATGAAGCTCCTTAAAGAAACATTTATTATTGATCTTGGAAGCTTCATTTTGTCCTCTTTTATGTTGTTTTTTTATTCCAATATTCCTAAAGTTTCATGGTGCTCTCTAATCAAGATGTTAGGTTGTGTTTGGTTGCATGGAATCCTATGCTATAGGAATTTATGAGGGGACTACTACATTTTAGGCTAAATTGATATATCACTCTACATTTACCATTTGACCACCATTTGATTTTGTGATCAATGGTGGGAATAGAATATCCATAAACATGGGAATTCCACTCCTTGGCCCCCCAAGGCATGTGATTTCCATGTTCATGGGACTTTCATTCCCACCATTGATCACAAAACCAAATGGTGAATGTGGAGTGACATATCAATTTAGCCTAAAATGTAGTGATCCCCTCATGGATTCCCATGACATAGGATTCCATGTAACCAAACACACCCTCAGTGAGTTGAAGAGGAGCCTTCAGGGTTTGGATTGTAATTTTTAAGTTAAAAGTGTTTGTTGGTGATTTGGTTCCTATTGAATTTTGAGTTGATGATGGTTTTCATGTACCACCATTCAAAAGTCCTCTGTATGTCCTACTAAGGATTGTGATTTTATTTTTCTGAGTTAATTTTGGTCTGATTTTAAAAAATATTTGGGTGTGAGTAAAAAGCAAAAGTAAAAATCTTGAGCATACATGAAATATATAATGAATTTTGATGACATATTAAATATGTAAAAAAAATTAATATACAAGTAAATAAATGTATTAACACATTAAATGAAATAAAAATACATAGAATTAGAAAATCAAAGAATAGTTTAAAAATCAATAAATAAATAGAATATGTAATACTTAGTAAATTAGGTAGTGATTTCATAAAACAATAAATAATTAGAATTAACGATAATTAGAAGAAAAAATAACCTCAAAATTTAAGGAAAAAAAATCCCAAAATTTTTTGAAAAAAAATGTAAATTTTAGTAACTAGTTTTTGTATTTTTACGAAAAAATAAATTTAAGAATAAAACCCCAAATTTTATGAAAAAACCTTCGAAAAAATGTAATTTTTTTTTTGCCCTTTTACTTTTTGTAATTTAAAAAAAAACTAAATTTCATATAATTTCACGAAATCATAGTCCTTGGATCCTACCACTACTAGAATAAAAAATGAAGGCCATGGTACTGAGCTAGATAATGTATTTTCTTAATAGAGATTAACATCTATTTACTATAACAATAGGCTCAAAATTTTCTGTGATTAAGATAGCCACAGCAATGAACTACACCACCTCTGGACGAGCATTTGACCTGTTCAACATAGTGTATCCATCTTACGCTGCCAAAAGCATACATTGGTTTGGGTTCCAATCGAATCGCTCTACACCTCGGACCTTGCAAGGGTAAAAACCCTCATGTGTTTATCCCCCATGTCCTAGGTGGAGTGGTTATCCTCGTGTTTATCCCCCACGGCCTATGGTGTTATGATCGAGCGGTTAGGAACTGTGTGAGTTTATCCCCCATGTCCTAGGTTCGGGACCCGCCGGCGACATGATTACTTTCTTATGGTATTGACCTGTAAATCGCACCTTGTTAATAGATTATGGGATCCTATAAAATAAAACTCAGCCGCTTTCCAAAAAAAAAAAAAAAAAAAACCTCATAGTAATAATTCAAACAATATTTTGCCAAACAAAAAAAAAAATCAGTTCGGAATTTCTTTTTTGCTTCAGTACTCTACACATGTGAGACAGTTACCAATTAGAGACTAATGATTGGCCTCCACAATAGCACCTTTCTATTCTCATTCCTTTTTCTTTCTATTTTTCTGAAGAGTCACTAACTAGTACTACACCAAAAAGGGAGAGAACCTGTGAGGCTGTGACAACAAAAAATGGTGATTAGATTACATTGCTAACTTTGAATTATGTTACATTCCTCATATCCAACCACTGTACCCTGTACATACCTCTACCCATTTACCGCCATTTGCTGTCATCATGCGGAAGGGATCTCGTGCTACAGCACCACCATGGTCCTCATTAGAATACCAGTCCCGGTGACCAGACGAGATCTGGATTCTAGCAAAATTGATACCCAGCTGAGTTTAACTGGATGGGGTCAAGGTCATCCAATATCTGCAAAATCTGAAAATAATGTACAATCTTCCAGGCCAGATAGGATGGTTGGGTTATTATTATCAGGAAATACTGCAAGGCTTTCTATATCTGAATCAAATCTATCATTCAAGTTGAAGAGGGAATATTCACTGTCTTCGCCATCACCTGGCGACGGATGGTAAATGAAAGGTTGCAACACATCAACATTTGCAGTAGAGTCGGTATAACCCAGTCCCACTGGTTTAGTTGGAGGAAATGTTATTCTACTAATTGGGTGAGGCTCACTGGGCCCTGCTGCAGTTTTCTGGAGCTTGAATTTTAAAGATTTCACCGGAGGATCAGACATGGGGGCTTTATGTTTGCCCAAGGACTGGTGTTTAGGTGTGGGTCGGAGTCGAGAAGAATCGCCTGTTGAAAAAGCTGATGTGGCCCAACCCACACTTTCACCATCAAAGCAGGCTCTTGAAGCCACCCTGTAAACATATCAGAACAAGCACTAAAAAGTTAAAGCATTGCTGATAAAGCCTAGTTATGACGATAGTGGTAAATGAGATCTCATCTAGTCATTTGGATGATAAATACTTCTAAAATCAATAAAGAATTTTTAACCTATTACTGAGGATATCTATGCAGCATGTTTCCCTCCTCTAATCCTTTAATTTCTTAATCAGATGTAATTTATTCCTTCTCATTTTTAATAAATTATCTAATCAAGAGGATAAAAAATTAAATAAATAAATAATAAAGGAAAGTAGTAACACCCATACATACAATGGTTTTAGGCTACTTTGTTGCGATGGTGCCCTTAACACATACGGAGATTAGTATGTGGGGCAAATCTTTGGACCAACTGTATAAATTTAGAACCAACTCTTCAATTGTTATATCTTTCTTTCCCAAAATACTTGTATGGCCATAGATACAATTCTGATGCACAAGATTTACCCATATACCAAAGCATACTATAACATAAAGTATTCAAGTACATGCCAAAATGTCAAAGGAGGTTTAGCTATTCGCACATTGGAATCTATCAGACACAAGTGCACCTAACAAAGTTCCATGCACAGGTATGTACAATAGCAACTTTGCCCCTCTAGTTTTTCTCTCATTTTTGTCTAAGGGTCTGTTTGGTTAGCCATTTTCCTTTGGAAAATAGAATCCATTTTTCTTGTTATGCAAATTTCCGTTGTTTGGTATTTACGGACAAGAAATCGATTCTTCATAAGATTGTTTTCCCACTACTCATGGGAATCCAAGTCCAAGGGGGAGGCCTCGGAATCGGGTTCACAAAAATGGTTTCAATTTCCATGCCTATTTGTCGTGCAACTAAACAGACCTTAAGATTAAATTTTTATGATCAGAAGCTCTCTTTTTAGATTCGGTACAAGAGATGACTCTAAAAACATTTTAAGGTCTGTAACAAGTCTATCCCCATTCGCATAAGATTTGAAATACCTTCCTTTTTATATGCTGGATGATGAGAAACCTATTCCCATCAATTAATCAACACTTTCATCACCATTTCTCCGAAGCTTTGATGCAAAAAAAAAATCTACCATTGCACTCCTTCCAAACCGCCATGGAAAAGACAAATGGAAATACCACCCATAACACCTTAAATTTTAGGAAAATGCCACTAAATGAGCTTAATGCTTAGGCATTTAAGATAAGCTTCTCCCGATTGATCACAAGGTTCTCATTGATCACTAAACCTAAGGAAGGAAATGTTGATCCCCGGTGACACAAATAACCAAAGCCCACAAAATGTCAATATTATGTTCTGCAACATAGCAAAGTTTACTGTTTGTCACCAACAAGATAAAAAATAAATTGCATAGGTGACAATAGCAAATAATTATATGCCTTTTCAAATGGCATTAAAATTTAGAATACTAAAATGTCACCAAATCCAAGGCTTTTGGAGTGCCACCAAAATGACAAAGATTGCTGAACAAATATGATGTCAAACATCTTCAGCTAAGTTGCACCAAACGAAGCCAGGATCTCAAAACTCATGTCAAGCCACACCAGATAAAATTAGTCAATAGTCATGCCTTATCTTGCCATCCACCTCATGATCTCGAAACTCATACCGCACTTGGTACAATTATATTTTTGGGTGATGCATTTTTATCATGGAAACCGCCAAGCCCTTTTAAAAAAGTTAATGCAAGATACATAGGATTCATCAAAACAAAATGATGATTCTTGTTATTTGGAATTTTGTATTTTGCTGTAAGTATAAATCTCGTGCAACATAAATACACGAGGTGGAACAACGGAGATAACATTGTTCTCACCCTTTCTCCATTCCTTCTCCCCATCTTCTCCTCTTTTCTTCTTTGCTAGATCTAAATACTCAGTTTTGAGAGTCTTCAGTAAACAATTTTTTCGTTTCTGCCACTAAGCATCGTTTTTCCTCTTTGAAATCCACAACCCTAAAGATCATATAACAATTCTCCTAACCTATTTCATACAACTATAATGCTTATGAATAGCCTCTTCCAGAAAACGATATAAATGAGGTTTGTCTACAAATCTCAAAACTAACTTGCTCCATATGATATGCATAGCCACAAAATGTCTTGTAAGTGCCAGCGCTCAATATGTTGTTGCCCTGGAATATACTGACCCACAATGTTAGGATCAAAGTCGGAATAATCAATTGCGACATATCAAAGATACATGGGGATACTTTGAACAATGGTGGTAATCTCAGCCTCTCTTCCATTCCTTATCACTTCTTTGCAATATCATTATCTTTAGCGATCAACATAAAAAATTACTTGGGTGGTTAAAAACCCATCCTCGAGCTTTAGACTAGTATTAGCTGCAATAACCCCTTCCAGCAGGGTATCCATTTCAATGCCATATTACCAAGCCACTTCCTTATTTTATTTTAAAAATCCAGGCTAAAATATATTAGAGATAAAAAAAAAAGCCACTTCCTTGTTTTTGGGTACATACATCTTTAGGAATGATCTCAAGGCTAAGGCAAACCCTTCCAGCTGTTTTTGGGTACATACCACCTCCAACATAAGATCATGGATCTTTTTCTCCATTGGACTTCTACTAAAGTTTCAACAATGCATTCCAATTCCCATGACTGCCACCCAAGGAGGAAAACAAAATATAAAAGTAAATACGGACGTTTTCTAAAGCAACACCTTGACCAATGTATGAAAGGAGATTTCTTTTTCAAGGGATACCAAATTTTTTCCTAGAACTTGAACAAGATACCAAAAATCCTTACCTGTACAAAATTCAACACCTATTCTGCTTCATCTCATATATACATGGATGATGAGACATCCATCAGTTTATCCTTTAGTTTAGTTATCTTGAGCAGATGTTACAATATATCTTACCCTTCAGCTCAAGGTACCTAAATACCAATTTAGCAATCTGAAACTCGACAAAATAAACTGACATGTCTAACTTACTGAAATGAAAGTAATTATCGTCAAACAGATAACAAGACAAATTGAAATGAAAGCCCCGCATGTGGATACTTGTGAGTAAAATAACTTTCAGTAAAAGAAAAACTTGAGTGGCGAAAAGTAATCACATACCTGAAACGGTTCTCAGCTGCTTTACAAGAAGACTCCAGAAGCTGAGTGCTTTTTCTTGACTCGTCCGCAGAATGTGATGAAATTGGGCCATATATTGATAGGTTTATAACCGATGGCAAAGTTAACTCCGAGTCTTCTTTGACTGTCCAAGTTTTTAGTGTAACATCCAACCGTTCACCTTCAAATGAAGCTTCTCCACTCTGCCTGGATGAAACCATCAAAACATCTTGTCCCATTCTGTCAGCATCATGAAGAGCAGCAGCAACTAACTTGCTGCTCTGGTGGGAGAATGTAAAACTCAAATTTTCTTGTGGGTTCCGTAATGATTTTCTAGATGTCTGGGAAGGAAAAGAATTTGGAAACCTCCTTCCAGGATCAAATTTACTCTGGGGAGATGACAAAAAGCTCTTCCCACGGCCAAGGCGGGATCTTGCTCTCCAAACAGAAGAAATAATGGCAGTGAAATGTTTCTGAAGAAGCAAATCACTAGTTGGTAGATCACGAGCCACATCCAATAGGGTCTGAATACTATCCTGCAAATTATATAGAACACAATACCAGTAAGTCAATCACTTTAGATCCAGAACTACATATAAATTTTTCTTATGGGCTCATATCAATAGTGTCTGCAACATCCAATATCACATCATGCGAGCTCAACAAGGTCACAGGTCAAGGGATACAAAAAAAAAAAAAAAACTCAACAACAGTCATTCTATTACCATTGATGGCTGAGATGATTCTGAAAAATCTAGAAAGCAACTTATAGCTGGCTTCACCCAGCTGAGGTTGAACAAATTTAGTGTTCACTCAGTCTGTTGCAGCCCAAAATTTTGTGTTCAGTGGTACATCCCCACAGTTTCTGATAGGCTTGTGACTGGTCAAGCTTCGTGCAGTTAACACAATTCATTGTGACTTGATTCTGTGTATAGTGAGAATTACTACATGATCCTAGTTGCCCGCCTAGTGGTCCCTAGGTAGTTAATCATGCCCATCTTTGTCCTGTGCATACTAGTTGGCTGCCTTTATTACATGATAGTAGTTGGCCACCTAGTGTATTTTCACTGCGAGCCTTTCTAATGATGAAGGGTCAAATGGTCAAAGTATGTATTCTCATTTTGATAAAGCCTATTTTGGTTGATTCACCGTCATTCTATTGTTATATCCAACATGTGTCATACAATGTGACGCTTCATAATTCATAGTGACGACTCAAATCAGAGGCTCAATACTCTCAACTTCCTTTGCATATATTTCACCGACTACGTTGCTTTTATTGTTGCTTACAGAGGCACAGTTATAGTTATTGTAGAAAGTTTGTGAACAAATAAAGGCAAGTTCTCTTTTGAGGCTGATCATAATAAGTAGTGGAGAATCTTACTGTGGATGCTAGAGATCATAGTATCTCCAGTTTATAGGGAGATCAACAACTAGACTAATTTAGGTCCAAGTGTGTCTAAGAACTAAAAGAGAAAGAAGTTTCTTCCTCTCAGGAATTTGCATGATCATCCAAATGCCAGCCTAGCCCTGCCAGTCATGCCATTGTATGAGTGTTGCATATGCCAAACAGGCACGGAGACGGGAAATGCGGCAATGTTGAAATCCTCTCAGAGAAATATATGGAAACTAATAAGGTAGTTAAAGTTCCAATTGAGTGTGATTCCAAAACAGTCTCCTATGTCAATGGAAAACAATTTAAGTCCCAAAAACTTGGAGAATATGGAATGCACTCCTACAACATTGTTGATGTCTCCCTACATGCAAAGAATAGTTGGTGCGAGATCCTGGCATCTATGAGGTGGCAAGCTTTAAAGAGGTTGGTCCTATATGATATTCTAAAGGTTAATTTTGCTGAGAATACTGCATCAGCTTCTATTGGAGACAAATAAGGAACACATAATGGAGGAGCAAACAAAGGTGAGGAAATTAAGGTTGAGAAGGATTGAGAATCAGAGACTGTCTCTTCCAAAACAAATTTGGGTGCTTCAAAATATGGAGAATTAACAAGTGTTCATTCCAAAACAAATTTGGGTGTTCAAATGACAGAAAATTAAAAACTGTTCATTCCAAAACAAATTTGGAAGCCCAAGGTGTTTCAAATTATTTGGGTTCTATAGCTTGGTCGCAGATAGGATTCCCACCATAGATACCTGATAAGGAACTGCAGCCAGTATGTTTGATAACTAACAACGATGACTCCTTTGACATCGTGTCAACTATCGTTGCCTTGAATGAAGAGAACAATAAAGAATTAAGCACCAACACAAATATCGGCAATGGTAGTATATTAAAGACTGGAAACTTGAGTGGGTAGAATCATGAACAAGATTTCAATTACATCAAAAATTCTGAACCAGTGTATCCCTCTGAGAAACTCACACAATATAATCAGGAAAAAGATACAATCTTTGGTATGACGGTTATCACTCCAATCTGTAGACCTTCTAGAGGCAGAATTAAGAAAAACAACCGACATAATAAAGATTGACCTATATTTATTAGATTTTGAAATGGTTAAGGATCCCCCTCCCCCCTCTCTTCTTTCCACACACACACCCAAGGTTTGTGTATAGACTTTCTTTTCTTTCATTGAACACCCTTCCTGTACAGAGTTTAAAATAATAATAACAGTAATACAACAATAAAATAAATTTATAAAAAAGAAGTCATGTATATAATTACCTCAGTTATTTTGAAGATGGCTTTTCCTGAACCAGTGTTGCTGGCCTTGTCACTGTTAGGAGTTTCTGCAGAAGATAAAACATATTTCTGAAAAAGTTCCCTGAATCTCTCACAACAGTGAACAGGGTGGCGAAATCTTCCCTGTACGACCCACCAGCAGTCATTCCATACAATATTTCACTCACCAAACTCCAATTTGTCCCATACTCGTGTACAATAGCACACAGAACTGCATCTTCCTGTGACAGCCAAGAATCTGGTGATGTGTTAGAACCTGTTGTCCAAATATTTCCTTTCTTCTTTTTTTCTGGTTTGACTACCAACACCCGCTTTACAGGCATGGCAGCAATGGAGATCTTTCCACCCATCTTACTTCGGCTGACTGGCTTCTGATCAAGATCAAGGAGCAGAGTTTCACCTGCTTTTGATTTTTTAGTTTCAGTGTTCTGCTTATTCAAAATGACATGCAAACCTACATGGCCACTTTCAGGAGCAGATCTCTTCAGTTTCTTGGGGTTTTTCTTTATGATTTTCTCTTCTTCGAGCTGTGGTAATTTCTGACACTTCTTACGCTTTTTATGTATAGGTGAATCTGACTGCACAAAAGTCGAAATGCTCAGAGCTTCAATCTCATCGTCAATGGACATGGAATCTGTTGGGAGCTCCTTGTGCATTGTTTCTGCTTCAGATGCTAGAGCTCCTTTCTTAAGAGACTTGAACTTTGTTTTCTTCTTTTTCTTTTTAGATTTTGGTTTACGCTCAGTTGACATCTCATTCCTGATCAAAATAAATATACATTAATCAATTTATATCAAGGAAATTTGGCTACTTTCGTTAAATTTCTACCAATTGAACACTTGTGCATCAAAACAGCAATTATGCCGTCTTAATTGCATCACCAACTTTTAAACTGGAACATGCAGATCCCTCGTGATCAACCAAATGATGCGACAATTTTTTCAAACATTTGACCTTTAATATTCAGATCACAAGAGTAATAAAAAAATTGAAGGAAACACAAAACAAGTTTCCTAAGAGAAAGCGTCTTCAAATCTAAACACAGTAATTATGCTTACTATTCAAAGTTTGAAAGGTGGAAAACCTAAAAGCTAATGATTAGACAACTTGAACTCTACATCTTGACCTTCGCAACATCTTCCAGAAAGAATAAGAAAATAAATGTCCAAAATTTATCTAGCATAGAAGCTCGTGAAAATAATTCTAACTATGATCTGACCTTGCAGCCTCTGCGATTTCATCCTCTGCCTCTTTAGCTTCTTCCAGTTCTTCCATCAACTGCAACACATACATACATAACCAACCATACAAATTCCAGTATACTAGCGGCAAATAACATCATAAATTTAGACACAAACCTGGCGCTGAGCCAAGACCTCAACTTGTTGTCTATATGCCTCTGTTGCAAAATCCGCATCCCAACCTGGAACAAGTAGCAAACGTTAGATGAACGCATAGTCAAATAACAACAATACCATGTGCGCTAATACACGAGTAAAATACAATCAAACTTAACTCGATCGTATGTTCAATCATAAAACATTATGAAAGATTAAATAGCAACTTTGCTTGAAGTATGCTAGCATCAAAGGATTTCAGCTCAATCCCAGGGCCCAAGCGGATGAAATCTATTGCTTAAGAGAGAATCATTTGATGGGGAGCCAGATAGCAACTTTGCTTTAAGTATTGCAAAATGTAAGCATAAATGATGATGAAGATAAGTGGGTCTGGCAGGGTAAAGGAGAGGGGTTCTTAGCAAAGTCATACTACAATTTTTTGTGTGGTTTAATATGATGGGCATGAGAATCAGATCTGGAAGAGAGTGTGGACAGCACATGTACCTCCGAAAATCTCGTTCCTCAAGTGGTTATCTACTTTAATTTAGGGAAAAATAAAATGAGAGGCAATCTAGGGGTAGAGGGAATATAGGTGGGTAGCGAATGTGTCCTATACTCGTTTGATGTGACCATCAACCATTTGTTCCTCAATTGTCAAGTGGCAGCCAGACTTTGGAAGACCTTTTTTAATGAATTTTGTATACTCAAAATCATTCAAGGTCAATTCCATCTTTGGTGGCTGGCTTTGGATTAGGGTGCCAGATGCCATTTTTTGTATCTTGTGGAGAGAGAAAACACTCAGCTTTTTTAGAGCAAGCAAAGATAGATTGAACATCTCATCCTCCAAACAAAATTTATTCTTTGGTATTGGGCTCACATTGCAACAAGGGTGGGAAATCTTCGTATGGATGATTTATGTACAGTTGGGAGAATTTTCTTCATGTAGAAATTGTAGTGATAGCAAGCTTTGTAAAGTGTCTCCCTCACTAATGGCACTTTTCTCCTTTAATAAATTTCTTGGTTTGCTTGATTAAAAAAAAAGAATTTATGAAAAGATCGAAAGATTCATGCCTCCATGTGCAGTATACAAGACAGCACAAATAATACTAGTATACTACTATACCTCATTTGCCTTAAACTATATGTCACTTTCCTAGAGTTCATATCATACATAACCAAACGAGGGTGTCTTCCCTATAATGTATAAAACAAAATCCTTATATTACATGATTACTAAGAAGTCGTCTTTTATTCCTTTCTTCTTAATCATGTATTCATACAGGAATATTCTAATGTCTAGCCTCGACTGTGAAAGTTATGTAATGTAATGTAGGATACAGACAATAGGGAAAAAGCCACTTACAACTTAATACCAAATGGGACTTAAGAGTTGCACAAAAACAAAAGGTCTAAAAAGTGCCACATAACAGCATTAGTATGCTCCTATTTTTTGCACCACTTTTGAAAACTATCCTAGATGAACTCATTCAGTTCTCAGAGAATTGAATCACAGGCTTATAGTTAGATGTAGTCCAGAGAAATTTTGAAAAAAACAGTTGATAATGTTCTTGTTTGAAATTTATTGAAAGAAGAAAGATTCTGAGTGAGCAGATTTCTTACGTTCATATACCAAAGGTTCCTCTTCATCATCAATATCAGCTTCTAGATCCTCTTTAAACTTCTCGATGCGATCCAACTCCCATTCAGTCCCCTCAAAATCAATTTGGGATTCCAGAGATGATTTATCAACAATCGGGTCCCACAGATCTAGAAACTGCATTGCATAGCGATCAATAGGCCGAAGCTGATTCCCAAAGGCTGAGCTTGCTTGTCCTGCAGCTGCAGCTGCTGCAGCCATCTGCTTAACATCAGCTAGCATGTCGGTATCATCCTCTTTACCAACCAAAACAAGAGCTTTCTCTTCATTTTGGTAATGTCTATCTAAAGTTGCCCCAACATCTTTATCTACAGGCCCATTCTGATCGCCAGGTGTCTTTTCATCAAACTTCAAGTCATCTTCATTTGCAAATTCATCATCTTCCAATCTCATGGCATCGTCTGTGAATTCCTGGTTGTCCACGGCCTCTTCTTGTTCAACTTTCTTCAAAGCCATGTAATCGGCTTCATCTTCAGCTTGCTTCAAAGCAGCTTCCACATCTGCATTTGACAGGAGACCCTCCAGATCATTGTCAGAAATCTTCTCCCTAGGTGCATTTTTAATTGGAAGTTCTTTATGACCTAAGAATAATTCCATCGGGTCAAGCTTTTTGAAGAATTCGGTGTTGTAAGCACCACCCTGTATGACCAAATCATCAAGAGCACGCTTCTGATTTGCTTTCTTCAAGATGTTCTCTTCAATGGTACTTTCACTTATTAGCCGATAAATATGTACCTCCCGTGTCTGACCTATCCTATGGCAACGATCTTGAGCTTGTTGATCCATAGCAGGATTCCAGTCACTATCGTAGAAGATAACAGTATCTGCTCCAACTAAGTTAATCCCAACACCTCCACTACGTGTTGATAAGATGAAAGAAATATCTTTGGGTTTGTATTGAACCGTTGCATCAATGTTTGTCTCTCTTCGGGCTGGGTAGAGCCATCTAAACGCATGTAAGTGTAACCATACAAGTTAATGAACGCCTCCAAAACATCAAGCATCTTTGTCATCTGTGTGAATATTAATGCTCTATGGCCCTCTGACTTCAACCGCCTAAGCAAGACTGCAAGCTCCTGAAGCTTACCACAGTCAAACTGTATCAGCCGCCTGTCAGGGAAATATACTTGCCTCCGGACAAGGGCAGGCCGAATTGGTGACAGAAGTGGTGCTATGACTTCCGTGCACTTATTCTGATAAGCTCGATGAAGGAATACTGGTGCTCCAACTTTACTGCACCAACATACAGGAGATGGAGCTCGTGCTGCAGGGATTGCAAACATGAAAGATTCTATCAAATCAATCATCCTCTGGAAACGTTCAACTGGAGAAAGGATTATTTCTGCCAATTTTGAGGAGAAATCCAAATAGCATGACGGCTTGTTCTTCTGCTGATGGATGTCAAAAACAGGATGGCGTACTGTAACGAGACCTCTCAGGTTCGTCCCATAAACTGGCTTTTTACGGCACTGCAAGGAATTCCACCATGCAATAGACGCTGCTCTTTCTTGTGCCTGTTTTAGTCTTTCCTCTAACAGAGCCTTCTGGATCTCTTCAAAAATATCATTTCCCTGTGTTTTTCTACTGCAATCATTCCTCAGTCTAGGCTCAAGCTTTTCTGGACATTTCATGTTAGCAGACTCCATGATTAAACTTGAGGGGGTAATAATAGCTTCCAATTCCTCACTCTCCCAAGAAAACATGTTGAAATCAAAATGAGTAAACAAAAAACCAAACCCATTGAGATCAACTGTAGAAAAGGAATCAGATGACAGCATCGTACAAATGAAAGAACTCAATTGCATGTCAAAGCCAATCATATCAAATGAACTTATGATTGGACGACCCTCGAACAGATCTGGATGATTGCACACCTTGCGAAGCTGCATTATAACACTAATCATTCCAAAGAAGTTTGAACTTGCTAGAGTTGCCTGTGTCTCGGAGCTAGCAATAAAATCTTCATACAAATTTCGCTGCCTCTTCGAGAGTCTACAATAAATCACATGCTCATATTTCCTAGGGAGTTGCTTTTCAACATCTCTTTTCAGCCGGCGTAGTATGAATGGTCGGAGGACATTATGCAAACGGTCAACAACTTCTTTGTTTACTTTTTCTTGCCCCTCAACCATTCCCGAAATTGGATTACAAAACCAATCTTTGAATTCCTGATGTGACTGAAAGATGTGGGGCATCAAGAAATGCATTAGAGACCAAAGTTCCATGAGGTCATTCTGTAACGGTGTCCCTGTTAGTAAGATACGACGCTTCGAGTTGAAATTCAACAGAGTTTGCCATCTCTGTGACTTCCAATTCTTAATCAGATGAGCTTCATCCAAAATTAAGTATTTCCACTTTTTCCGTTTAAAAGCTTTTGAATCTTGTATGACAAGCCTGTAAGTCGTGATGCATATATGGAAGGAGTTTGGCTTCAACCATCCTTGCCTCTTTAACTTGCGTTCCTTTGCACTTCCAAAGTATGTCAAAATTTTAAAAGCAGGACACCATTAAGAAACTCAGTTTCCCAGTTGAGCATGACACTGGTAGGAACAACTATGAGATGGGGACCCCATATTCCCTTTTCACATGCAAGGTGTGCTAGGAGAGCGATTGTCATGATCGTCTTGCCGAGACCCATTTCATCAGCTAAAATCCCATTGAGTCTTTTCTCATACATTGTGACAAGCCAATCCAAGCCAATATGTTGATATTCTCGCATAGGATGTTTCAGAAGAAATGGAAACTTTGTCCGTACTTTGGTTGTCAAGAAAGTGTTGCCCGTTGGCTGTGCTGATCTTGCCGCAGCAGCTGCATCAGCAATTCTATCCTCACTTTCCTTATCTTCTTGAGATTTTACCTCTGGTTCAACATCCTCCAGGCATTTATCTCTGTCTGGAACCTGAGTGATTTCATCAGACTCACCTTGTTCCGCCATGCCATCATCTACGGGAGCACTTTTCTGTTTCACTTCTTCATATTCTGTAGGACTTGATACATCCTCTGAGCTAGTGGATAAGTATCCAGGCTCAACATCAGCATCATCTTCGGAATCTAAGTCCTGATTAACAAATAAAATAGAAATGAAAATGACAGCAACAGATAGTTAAATCTATGAAAAGAAAAAAATGGTTTTACATCCTACCTTTTTGTACCTTGCAAGCAATTCTTCTACAGACATTTCACTCTCTCTTGTAAGTAACTCAATCTGAAAAATATCAAGCTTCATTCAGAGGAGCTAAAAGAAGAGATGTAACAAATGTGACTGCAAAAGGACACAGGAAGTAGCAGCCAATTTGGTTTGATGCAACCATGTCCACAAAGGTTCTTGAAAGATTTCATTCTATGCTAGAGGGAAAAAAGTAAGTAGCATACATATTTTACCTCATTTAAAGTGTCATCTGAATCAGCTTTTGCCAGCTCTTCCTCCTCTAACAAAGTTGACTCATCATCCTTCATTTTCATTATTAGGTTGTGAGAAGGAATGCATACTTAGCTAGTGAACTAGAACCATATAAGCATTTCACAGATATATCAATAAGTTTTGTAGACACGACTACTTATCATGTAAAGCCAATATAAGGCCATCATCCAACGATAAGCTCACCCAGTAAAGAATCTTCAGCATGTATAAATAGGCATGTAGTAGATAAAGAACAGTGATTCCTTCGTTTGGTTGGTATAGTTCTAAATCCAATTTGCTTTTGCTTTTTATTCTTTTCAAAATAACTAACATACATAACACAAATCAAATTTGAAATGGTTTCATACATATCAACCACAAGTAAATTTTAAATTCGTTACTAAACCCAGTTTTCTCCGTTTATCAATAATTTCGAATCTCCTTTGAAGGAAGGGAAGAAAATGGTCAAATTTCCCAGGAAAGTTGCAGTACAGCTCTTCCTCTGTTCAGTTATATAATGTTTCCAGCGTTGTTTGTTTTTTATGAAAGCGTATAAGCACATCCGCCACCCACCACCATATATGGTTTGCACGGTTGTGTTGGTTCCATTTTCATTTAAAATACGTAAAATTCTATCCTTGAACTGGATTACATAACATTCTTGCCATTGAAAACTGTAGCCAAGAACTTTAACATTTCAATGATCGTGCATGTGTACAACCCACCATGCTCCACATTTTATTGACTTGAGGTTAGAGACTATAATCATGGCTTTCATCGACTCCTTTTACTGAGAAAAACGTCATGACTTTCCTCATTATCTTGCCATTTTGACTAAAGACTAGTTTGGGTCACATGCTCCTCTGAAGGATGCCTTATTTGCAATCTTTAACAAAATCCTTGAGATAATCTTTGGAAGGGCAAGAAAGTTGTTAATGCTTGCTCTCTTTCTAACTTGGAATCAGATGATCACCTTTCCTTACATTGCTCCTCTTGCAACAAGGTTTAGTCCTCATTCCTTGTGGAATCATGTCTGGAGTAAAGTGGGTTTTGCCATGCTCGTAAAGAAGCTTTGCTTTTCTTTACTTGGACAATTACAGCATTCTCTTCTAAGGTAAAGGAGCTTTGGGCCGTGATTATGGGGCATCTGGCTGGAGAGAATAGTTTTTTTTTCCACTTTCATTTCTTAAAGAGTTCATGGCTATTTGTGGCATCTTGTTGGTGCATGGTCTTTGTGGTGTTCAGGAGGGCACATCTTAACTATGTAAGAAATTGGACAAATGTTTTTTGTATTGTACCTTCTTGTTCTTTGTGGCTAGGTGCTTCTTCTTATTGTCAAGCTAATAGTTGCTCCCATTGTTTTCTTCAGTCCCAGTTAATAAAATTCATGAATATCCCAAAATATAAATGAATCAATGAATATCCATGAATCACTGTCCCTTCCAAAAGACAAAAGTAACACATAAACCACGTGTGTCCAGTCAACCTCTATAATAGACTATAGAGGAACTATTTGCATATGATTTATGAAAGCAAACGAAAATTTTGTTCAGTTATTAAAATTGATAACAGATAGGTTTTGATAACGCAAGAGAATGAATCTCAAGCAATTTTAAGACCTAGTTTGTTATCGATTTAATTGCTTGCAGAACATTTAGGAACAAAACAATGACAACTATATGCATGAAACTACACTGATAAGTATTAACAACAATGGGAATTTCTGCCCTACAAAAACAATCCATCCTACCCATGGCAACTTCTACCATCCCAACCCCATTATGCTTGATATTTCCTATAGACCAACCCTTAGGTTCACACAGTTGTGGCTAGAAGCTCAGATATTAAATCAGAAAACTGTCTGTTGGTGGACCTAGGTTCATTTTTGCTAAGGAGTTCAATGACTGAACAAGTACTCAAAATTTACTCAAGGAAATTTTGGGAAGAATAGAACTCAATAATACAAGCTTACTGAAGGATATCAAACTATAAGATAGTCAAGTACAGAGGATAGTCATCTATTGCAATGGGAGTTGACCAAAAGGGAGAGACTGACAGGAAACTGGAAGAGGTGAAGAGATCGGAACAAGGAGGGCAAACCATACAAGATACAACCAGAGTTAGGACCAACGCGGTGGAGATGTTGAATGAAGAGAAATTAGAGCCAGAGTATCATTCATTCTATTTCCTTAAGACACAATGATTGCTAGATTAAAGAAGCATTATCCTGAAGTAAGCAATAGGGGGATAGCAACCTGTCACTGGGCCAAGTATTCCTTGAAGAATCTGAACATATTTGTGATGCAGAAATAAAGTTCGAGACAATTTGAGGAGACGAACTGGATCTCGAGTGCAAACCTTTTGGTTGCAGGGAGGATGAAGACATGGGGGTTCAAAGGGTGGCAAGGGCCGTGGATGATCGAATGTGTAGCAGCCAGTTAATCCCTTCTTCACGAAATGCACCCAAGACCGGAATATAATCTACTGAGCCATTATCAGCATAGGCCCTGACAGTACGGAACTCCATTTTTAATGAAGGATGGTTTTTCTCATTCAGCAGGAAATACCGTGGTTGTTTGTTATTGTTATGTAGGTGGGAGATTTTTTTTCGGAGTTGCAGCTTAGGGGGGCTCTTTTTGGTTTTGGCGTGCTTTTTGAGCGCCTGTTGGACGGATTGTTTTCCTCTAATCTCTCTCCTTTTTCATCTTATTCTAAGAATTAAAAAGGGAACCATTTAAGAGAACTGGAACTATAAAAACAAAGGTGCACATAAAGCATCTTAGCCTTTTCGAAATATGTTAAGAAACATTCAGAACATGTAGAGAAAGTATATAGCACATGCTATTATGGTCATTAAACAATGGATAATATGATAGAGTTGGATGCCTGGCTAGTAAACCAATGAGGAACAATAAAACTATAAATATTTAATTTAACATACTGACGTACATTTTCTTCCTCAGCTGCAGTAACATAATCACCATCCTCCTGCCAAAACAATTGCAATTGCAAATAATTAAGCGACTTAATAAGAAATACCCATTAAAATACAATACAAAATGGTACTTCTAGTTTCTTTTTTTAAGGTAATATTCCATTGAAATTTAAGAGATTACAATGCATACCAAGGTGTTGCCATTGACAACACCTTACAATGCTTATGAACAATTACATGTTTTCCTACTCTCTCCCCTGGGTCCCCAAAAAAAAAAAAAAGTCATTTACGTATCAAAAGTTGAACCTCCCAAACCTTCTTCCTTGACATCCCGGTTTTTTGACGGGTCTCAAAGGAATAGTAACCCTCCAAAACTTAATATTAAGAACAATCGAGATGCACACCTCTTTAAATCTCAAGCCCTGGGATTGTCTCTAAACTTATTTCAAGCATTATGACTTGGAGTAGACCTTAATCATGAGCCACGTCTTGTAACTGGTCTGATATTGAGTCAAATCTCACTGCAGGCCCAATAACACCAACTTCCTCTTTGCTTAGGCCAAGCCCAAACAATTTTCAACCTACTAGACAGCTAATGCATCCAAAATTTAAACTAAATCCTCATCTCACTCTTCCTTTATATATGTTCCCTAGAAACAAAGAATCGCCCAAGCCCCTATCCATCACCAATATTAAGCCAAGTTATGACTTCTAGTTTCTTTTGTTTGTACAGATGCTAAGAATGACATGTCATAACAAAAATCTTTTCCTAATAAGCAACAACCTTTCTTAATGAGCTAACCCTTGACCTCCTTGGATTATTGAAACTCTTTAACACCAAGTCTGTTACAAGGAGGGGAGGAAAAGTTCCCTCTCACTTCATCAATAAATAAATAAATAAAACAAGAATAAACTTGAGATTCAAGCTCCATAAACCTTGTTGAGTTGATAGAACTATGATAAGCTAATAAATTTGTTCATCCAGCAACTTCAAAATCTCTAGTAAAACAATATTAGTTTTTTGTAATTTCATCTATAATCTTTCTTATCGGTATTTAAATAAATCCATGTTACATAAACCTACATCTAAGTACAGCTATAAAGATTCATATGGATCTTTGTAAGTTGAAGTCAAACAATATAAATCGGCAGCCATTAATTACAATAAAATCAAAACATAAAGGCTACAACGAAGATGCTGCTGGTATAGGTGTAAAAACCCTACTTTAAATATAACCAATATTATCAGCACTTACCAGGCATGGTATCAATACCTCAGTAACCCAACCTTAGGCCAGTGCCATGTCTGTTGAGAGCCTCTGATGCCAATTTTACAACCCCACTCTAATACAACCATTGGAGCAATGTGAAGGATCACTCGTTTGGTTCCATGGATTTAGGTTATTCAAATTAATTATCAGTTTATCAGATGAACTCTCAGGTTTACCCTGAGGTGAGTATAACGATGGAATAGGGATAAGGATATCACAGACATGGAAAATAGTGGCAAAGGAGATATGGACACTGACTGTTTGAGATACGAGTTGGTGGAATCATATCATGTACACTCCTTGATTCAGATGGAAACTGCAAGGAGTTGTGCAAGAGAGTAAGATGTCCAAGCCAAATTTAGAGAAAATACATGAGGAGAGTGGGTTGGGCCCAATCCTTGGTAAAGAGGTGAAACTAAGGGTGTGGGATTGGAAATTTTGGCCCAAATAGGCTACCTTTAACCTTCAGCATCAGCTTTATCAGTCTTCTAAGGAAGAACTTGGCTCCAGCAATTACCTCAAACAAGTTGGAGGAAACGGTTTCAGGACTCAGTCACTTCAACAATCTATTGGATGATTTCGTAAATGGCTGTTTCCTTGTTGAAGAAGACCTACGCCTTAAGCTTTGGGACTCAAGGGATGGATGCGACATAAGTGGGGTTTTGGGAGGTGAGAGAGTCAAGGATCCTCCTGCTTTTCAAAGTCTCTTTGCGGAGTTGGGAGGTGTTTCTGGATTTATATGTTCATTTTAGGATCCGTTTGTCTTCTTGTTTTGGTTTGGGTTTCATTGTACATACTTTTAAATTTCATAAATATTATTAGTTTATTTGTTTTTATCTAACAGCTTCAATACACATTTATAAAATAAATTTTTTTCACTAAATAAACAAATCTAACAGCTTGAATACATGTTATAAAGTAATGGTTTAATACATATATTAGAATGTTAGTTGCCCTCAGGAAAATGTCAAACTGCCCAAATTGACAAGAAACTAGCATCCTCACCTGTTCATCGCCAAACTCAGATAGCAAAGATTGTTTTTCAGATTCCTCAAAAGCTTTCAAGTGGGATTTACTATTCGTAGTCTCAACTTCTATTTTATAATCATTGTCCACAATGGAGATGTTACCATTACTTAGTCCCTGTTGTGGAAGGTAAAAAAAATCAAGTGAGTACTAATAGAATTCTCAAATGCTAATAATAGCAAAAATCATGTGCCTCACCTGATGAAGGCTGGTTGGATGAGAGCTGCATTCATCAATATCTTGAGCAGCAGAAGGATTATGTCCCTTGCCTGCAAAAAGTTGCATTTTTTTTTTATCATCTTAGGCATTGAATTGAACGATTTCTTAAGTTTAGAAAAGAAAAAGAAAAAAAATATATATATATGGAACTAATCTTTTAAAAGTTATGAGGTGCAGCCAATTTGATTGCTTCTTACCCTTCATCCCATCTTCTCCCAAATGAATTGGTTGATCAACATCTTCACCCTTTAATGGACTTCCCTCCCTGGTAACTGAGAATGATTACATTGATCAATATTTCATTACTGAATCAATTGCGAACCAAAGAAAGATCAGCCAAAATATAGTGGCTTGCGTAAAAAGCTAAGACATCAAAAGACAGGAAGCATTCACCTTTTCCCGTATTGTAACGCTTGAGTACCTCCTCAAGCGGTAGATCCATTTCATCTTGCAAGGCTTCCAATTCTTCCTTCCTCTCTTCCCTTGTAATAAGGGCTTCATCTTCCTCAATTGTATGCTCGTCATCTTGCTGAAACACGGAATATCAGAATAAGGAAACGTTCATGTGTTGCCTAGCTATCAAAGATACAATAAAAACTGAGAAGGATCCTAGTGCCAGAGAACTAACATGGATGAATAGTAACATATATCAACGAACTTCCTTAGGAAAAGATAAAGATTATATTCCCCTTAGTAATTTTACCCAATTAGCATTATAAGCATATTGGCCAAGAGGCCAGAGCTAACTTCGTAAAGATGTAGCATTGTACACATGCAGCTCTAAAGATTAACATTGTGCAAATGCCAAGTTCTTTTAATGGCAGCTTGGACAAATTTTTCCAATTACAAAATTTTATTAAGAGTTCCAAACAACCATAATAACACATATAGACATAGTAAATAAAGAGAGACGAAAGCTTACTAATTCATCTTCACTTTGGATACCAAAATCATCATCAACATCCATATGATCTGACAGAGGTTTATGAAAAATAGTGAGCTTCTTGAGGAAGCAAAATAAAATCAAATGTATACAAATATTAAAGTTGATTTCCTACCAGAACTCTCTGGGCTGCCCAGAACATCAGGTCCATCCCTCTGTTTATCTGAATACACAGCTGTTCCACAGCAGAATCTGGGCATGTTGACTTATGAGGATGTCGCATGTCAACAAGATTTTCTGCTAGCATTGTTGAGTACCTAAAGCAAATACAGAAAAGTTTACCAATCTTCTACATGAGTGGTCCTGCAAAATATATGCCATGGAGAAAGAAAACATTGAATTGATTGATGGGTTCATACCTTTCTGTCTGTCCTAAAGAAAATCAAGTTGCTTATCAAGCGCTTTTTTCTTCTTTTCTTCAAACTCAAGCTGATGCTTGTAAAGAACCTGCAACCATATTTCATACAGGAAGACTATAAGTTATATAAATTACAGTATCAAAAAGAAATATATTTCTGATTTAAATCATGTAGAAGTAAACTTGCCAGTTTTTCTATTTTAATCCAAAATTTCTTCACTTCCTTAGAAATATTGAGCGCGACTTTTCTCAACCGTTGCTCTTCTTCCTGAATTCCAATGAGATAATAAGAAACTTAAGTCACGATTCAAAGCATGTTGTAGAAGTCTATATAACAAAAAAGTCATATATCAACTTCCAAAGAAAACCCGACCTTCACTTTCTTTTCTCCCCTTGAAGCTTGGTCAAGCTTGTTCTTGCTAGCCCGTATTGCAACTTTCTTTGCCTGAGCCAACTCCACTTTCTTTCAGATTCGAAGTCCTGCCAGGCAACAAAGTTATGATAAACCAATTTGTATTCCATGTTTCATCTGAAACAGGTAAGAGTAAGAGGATGGAAGATTGCAGAAAAAATTATAGCGCATTATAGCATACCTTTGACAACCAAACCATCTCTTCCAAAACATGATCCCAATGTGTTTTCGGACGAGGAGGCTCTTTAGGAGCTTCAAGAGCCTACAATTACAAAATTACATGAAATTATCATTGACAAAGATTGCAATCTTGCAAAATCGACAAAGTAAATCACCAAATACCAATAAGAACCGAGCAATTGTCAAAAGCCAAAATTTTACAAGGAAATAATCTTCAACTCTTACAGTTTAAGAAATAAAGATTTTACAAGGAAATAATCTTCACCAAATACACCTTCATACATGATGCAAAATTAATGTCTCTAGACCTCTACCAATTAGATCCCCATATCCACAAAGTGACTTTAACATCAACTCAAAGCTGCTAAACTGATTTTGCTTAAGTATTGAAACCCAGTTATTTCTCTCTCCAAATCAAAGCATGACTAAATCTGTTCCAAGTCCATCTACTAAATTCAGTCAAATGAAGCATCTTACAGGCAGCTGCTACCATGATCTCAATCCAAACCAACAATGAGGAGCTTAAAGATGGAGTTTCACCAAGCTTTAGACCACAACTCTGTTGCAATAGGGCAGTGTAGAAGGATGCGATCAATTGATTCTTCAGCCAGATTACATAGCACACAACGGTTGGAAAGATCCAATCCTCTTTTTGTTGATGTTGTCAACACTAGGAGTCCTACCATGAAGGCCAGTCCAAGCAAAAAAAATGTTCTAGGAGGACCTCTTTCAGCCAAACAATCTCTTGGAGCTTGCAAATTCTAATATGATTCTGAGATCGGGGGACTTGAGTGTCTGGGTGACACTATGTACCATTCCCCTAACAGAGAGGCTTGTCTTTGTATAACCAGAACCATTTTCCTCCCCTTCATCAAGCTTCAGCTCCTCAGTAAGAGATAGCCAAATGGTCATTTGGGGAATCTCCCAATCATTCAAATTTCTCCTTAAATGTAATTCCAATCTTGATCCTAAGAGTCCCAAAACTCCTTCACCAAACCTGCCTTGTTGTTGGAAGCATTGAAAATGGTCTTTCAGAGGGTTGTGCCCAATCCAAGCATCTAATTGTTTCTCCATTGTGAGATTCAAAAGAGACCCCCCCCCCCCCCCCCCCCACACCCCTTTCCCCAATTCCTTTTTTTCGAAAATTTCATCCATCGTACTAGGAGACAAAATAGGTGATAATTATCAATGTTGTTCAATTCATGGCTCCCCTCCCCTTAATACATGGGTATGAGCTTTTTCGTATAGAACAGCTACTCTTACCTAAAGTTAGGGGGAACCTACATATTTTATTAATCCAAATAGAGCTAAATGTATTGATAATTCAAATTGGAGCAAACTTTTCTAAAGGTTCAATATTATTAAGTAAGGGAAAGTTACAAGAGGCAGCCCATAACCACTACGGCCACGTAGGCTGCCTATGAAGGAGTTCTAGTTTACATACAATGAATCGAAAGTCACTCCCATTTATATACATGTTATCAAAGTCACCCTCCTTATAATAAGAGACCCAATGCCACACAATGCCTAAATTTTCCATCACAAATTGAGCTTTTGTTGTTGAAGGCATGTTTGTTTCTTTCCTTCCATAAAACCCCAAACTATGACATACAGCAAGATTTTCACAGAAAGCTTCCCTTCAGACAAAAGATGATGAGTTCGCCGACTACATGATAGGGCTTCAACAGAAACGAGGAACACCCAAGCCACAACACAAGATGATACCGAACCTGAGGGCGACGAAGAAAAAAGGTCAGATCCCTTCTCAATCCCCCAACTCGCAAGACATGCATGATATATTGATATGCATGCCGCTCCAAAAGAGAGTGTCCCTTGTAGCAACCAGTGAGGCAACAATGACAAGACGAAGAAAGATTAATCTAGGAGAAATTTCTTTCTTCCGCACCGTTAAAACCCTCTTGACTTGGAGAACATAAAACCCACCAGAGACCCTTTTCTTCTCATTCAACTTCCAAATCCATCTATTTGGATCATCCTCAAGGACAATGCCACCCAACATCACCCAAAGCGCCAAGAATCCCATTGTCTCACACATGGAGATCCTTGTCCTGCTAAAATGAAAATTCCAAGAAGTTGAACCTCCATCCATCCTAGCAAAGTTCATCACCGACCCATTTTTGTGTTTAGAACAAAAAATAGAGCTTAGGAACCACATTTTATAACTTTTCTAACCAATCCAGACATCATCCCAAATAACTTGTCCTTTTTCCAACCTCCACTTTAATACCTTCCAGTGAGGAAGCCATGAAATTTGAAATACTTCTGCAAGTACTAGTACCATACAAGAAATTTGAATGTTTCGGAACCCAATTTGAAACAACCAATCATACTTAACATGTATCATATCCCTATAAAGGCCATTCTTAAAGGACTAGGATATTGTATCAAGGTCAATGGGGTTTTTGTATTTGAAATGTAGAATTCTTTCACAGTGAAAGAAATAATTAAGATGAAAATCATGAATAAGAAACTTCAGAAATAAACATAATGAGTAGTAACTTTTCGAACTTAAATTGATAACAAAAAGGTTAAACAAGTAAATACATTGCATTAGTCATGTAATTTCTTTCGTTCTTCTTCTTTCCTTTTTTTGGTGGTGAGAGGGGGGGGAGGACTTACATGAATGAGAGGATTGCAACAAAAGTCAGGACCAACAGAAATTCAACATGTCAAGTGCAAATACAACAAAACCAAATTGTACAAGTCATAGCCAAACCCAATAAGTACTCTGGTAAGCAAACAGACCTTTTGGCGCTTTGCTCTTGTCTCATGGTCAAGTTTAGACCTAGGACCTTTTGAAGCCATGCTTTCCTTCAATATACTTACTTCATCATCGTGGGTCTGCATACATGGCCAAACATAAAGGAAAGTAAGTAGCGGTAAACAGTACACTCAATGTCATAATGCTCATGCAACTTAAAGCAATTTACCGAAAAAGAATGAACTTGTAAGAGAATCATATCAAACTGTCATTTGTTGGGGGGGAGCTATACGAATGCAAATGAAATCTAAGAGGTACAATAAGTCAAAAATCAAAAAGGATTAAGGACTATTATTCACGATAAAATAAGATTGCTCCAATTGGTGGATAAGTTTTCAAAACAAGCTCTGCAAAAAGGGGAAATGAAACCATGATATCACAAGGAGATTTCATTTGGTCATGGAAACATTGGGATGATGGTTTTCCATCATGGAACAACGAAATACTAAAAGGGTGGGATGCTCGTCTTGGTCAAAAGCTATGTAGTTAAAACAAAAACGGACCCTTTGCTGCCCAGGACCGATTTCCAATTTAATCGGGATTAATGGATTTAATCGGTCTATTTTTCCAAAGCATATTATATATATTATGTAACGATAAATAGGCGAGTTGGACTTGTCGATTAATCGGTGATCGCTAAACCAAACCATTAAATGCCCAATTCGTATCGGTTACCCCCCAATAAACGATTTCTCGCCGATTT
>QNQO01010370.1:0-218975 GCA_003290165.1 Berberis thunbergii | reverse complement strand
ATCTATGTATATTTTTTTGTTGACGTTCCTTTTTTTGGGACTTTAAGTTGATACTTTTGAGTTATGTATCAATCTATTATGCATCTAGATGTTTTATATGTTTGGATTATTAATTATTGTTAATGAATTATGACATTATGTTAATAGTATTTTAACAAAATATAAAAATAAAAATAAGGTTTGATTGACGTGTCGCCGAGTCCCCGAGTCCTAGTTTTTTTTAAATTGTCGAGTCGCCGTGTCGTATCCGTATCCAATATGACATGCGTATCCGAGTCTGTGCATCCTAGGTCTTAACTAATGCCTACCATATAAATTGTGATCACAACAACTTTGTGCATAAAAGTTTTGAGTTGATGCATGCACAAAGTATAGTTATAGTAGTTTTATCATATTCGTGGGTAATTTGTTATTTTCTTGTGTGTTATACACTTTTCTGTTGTAAGTGTATTAACATGTGTTTTAAGTGTATCACTATGTGTTTTTGTGTGTATCACCTAATAATTTTGAAGTGTGTTACCATGTCTTTTTTTTAAGTGTACCACCATGTATTTTTTGACTAGTGTCCAACCTTAATATTACTAAATTTTGTATTATAAAACCGTCGTAGTAATATTGAATTACTAATGCCGTGTTTTGTTTTAAAAAAATGTTGGTGGGAAAAACTAATAACCAATCCGTGACTCCGTCATCACTCTCCTCCTCCCTTCCAACGCTCTTGCCCTCTACTATCTCTCTCCGCATTGATCCTCTTCTCTCTCTACACAAAGGTTGGTCTCCTAAGCGAATCCAACAAGTTGAAGAGAGACGGACATGAGGATAATTTAAATTTGCTAATGGAAGATTGAAGGTTTGGGAAGGTGACAAGATCCATGAAATTGGAGTTGATGAATTTGAACTCACAATTGGTATTGGCAAGACTCGAAGTTGATCACTGCACAAAAGGTATTTGATTAAATGTAGACGAGGAAAGCAAACCCAAAAAAAAAAAAAAAATTCAAAACAGTGAAACACTTTATACGAAAAAGTGTACCATCATTTCAGATAATGGTATCACCATTTAGAAAAATAGGGTTTAACTTTTACATAAAAGAAATATAACCAATCTGTGGATGTTTAAGGACCGCCCTTCAGGTGGTCTAAGACAATAGGCATTGGCCTGCCTGTGTCGAGACCCAAGGTAACCATTTGCTCGCTTCATGATTATAATAGAAAATTCCTCTTCATCCCATTTAACGCACATCTAAAATAACTAAAATTAATGAAAACTAAATGTGTCTTAACTAATGCCTACATATAAATTGTGATCACAACAACTGTGTGCATAAAAGTTATTGGGTTGATGGATGCACAAAGTATAGTTAGAGTTGGCAATCTATGTACTCTTTTTTTATTTTATTTTTTTAGTAAATATTGTGTACTGAAAACCCCCACCATCATCCCCATTTTCGCCCTTAGTCAGTTTTGAAGTTCAAGTATATTCTAAGGTAAATATATAAACTCACTCAAAATTTGAAATAGTTAGGGTAAGTAATTTTAAACGCCGAGAGTAAGATTTTTTCCAAAACTTTTAATTTGTCAAAACATAAATTCAAAGTTTTTGTTTAAATGTGCATTAAGATGTCCAACTTATTTCTTCTTCTTCTTCTTATTTCTGGTATGATCATCTCATTGTTTTGAAAGATATTGAAAAATACTAACAACGTGAAATGCATTAGAAATTTTTTATAATAAAATATATTTAAAAAAAATTTAGCGGTTGTATTGATTATTAATTTGTTAAATTTGAATTCTTTTTTTCAATATGCCTTGAAAGGCCATTTTCATTCATTTGACAAAATTTGAAAATACTCACGGTGTGAAATGCATTAGCCATTTTTAATAATAAAAATATATTTTAAATTTTACCGTTTGTATTGGTCATTGGTCTTGTTGAAAAGATCTTCAAAAATGTACTTCAAAGAAACCAAATTTACCAAAATTCGATAATTACGTTATGATAATTTTCATTTTGAAAAAAAAAAGAAAACACATTACTTTCTCTTTCTGCCACATGTACATACACCAATTTTTTTCTTAACTTTTTTCAATTTTTTTTGTCCTTCTATATATTTTATATTTACAAACATACAATCGTAGGAAATGAATCTACATTTCCAACTTTCAACCCTAGTCATTTTATCTCAAATTCTTAAATTTGTCAAAGTCAGTAATAAATAGTAAAACATCATTCTGAATTGTATCGTATCTAAGCCTAGTTGATATACAACACACACATTGGTCCATGGATTTCTTTTTTACTACAAACTATGTTAGGCCCAACAAGCAAGGAGTTTTGGATCATTTTCTAAAATGATTATCATGGAGTTTGTTAGTTGGAGGGTAAACTAATATATGATCACAATGGGGGTTTGTCGCTAGAAACTTCACACCCAATAATATAAGTGCAAAATCCCATAACTCATCACATGGTCAAAGAAACCCACTGTAACTGCCCCCAACTCCTAACATAAATTTGATCTGATATGGGTCCCATTTTTTATTTTATTTATTTATTTTGTAACATCTTTCATATCTACATCGAATGTGAAAATTTTGTCAATAAATACGTAAATTGACAATGTCAATAAGGGCTTTGCTAAGGTACTTGTGGGTGTCAATGGTGTTACGGTCGTGTGAGTGGTTGTGTGGATTTATTCTCACATCCTAAGTTCGAGACCCACAGATTGCATGGTTACTTTCTTATGTGTTGACCTGTAGGTCAGCTCGCTTATATATATTTGTAGGCATGCCTTGCTGCATAACGAAAACAACACTTTTCAAGAAAGGAAAGCATGGATTAAAATTAACATAGGATTTTATTGGTTAAAAAAAACGCACTGGATTTTTGTGAATTTGATTCTAGTCACATTCTCATTATTATCTTATCACTAAAATAACATGTATTTTTTTTTTTTTTTTTTTTTTTAAGAACGTCCATTTTATTCATATAAAAATCCATGCCCGAAGGCTACATGACTGACCCAATAGGGTTAACTAAAAAGCCGAAACAAAGCCTCACAAAAGATAGGATGCACCAATCAATCTTTGTACCTTTTGGTTTCTGTCCTCGTTCTATTGGATTTACGGGGGAAAATGCTGGTATCTTTGGTGTGGTGCCTCTTATTCATCTTTCCGTCTGAACTAGCCCCTAAAGCCAAATCATTGTTCGCTACCTGTGGATCAAGCTCAGGTTCTGAGTTGACGTCATCACTATCCTCACTAGAACTTTCGAGTATACTGAGGTCATAAGTCGGCGGTCGAAGTAACCTATTTTCTCTGAACAAAGATATAGCCTGATTCAAATTGTCTCCGACTCTTTTATAATCTGGGGAGGATTTGATAGCATATTTGTCAAAATGTCTCTTTAACCTGAACAGAGACTGCAAATCATCTTCCGAATATTCCTGCACTTGCTGACCCTGTATAGCATCCCCTAGCTCTGTGCTAGTAGCACTGATAAATGGGTTGCAGGGCGCTGGCCGAGGCGAAGCCTCGACCCCTGTCTTGGTACAGGGCGTAGTCTGGGCGAGGCCACTTCGACTGCCTTGGTGTGGGGCGCTGGCTGAGGAGACTCTGTTCTCTGGTGTGGTGCATGGCGCGGCAATGGCGCAAGTCACGTCCACAGCCTTGGTGGATGGCGCTGGCTTAATAACATGTATTGTATTACTATTTCTCGAGTATATTTGACATGCACTCAGTGACAGATGCCTATTATATATAAAATGAAACAAAATGTAAATAAAATCAGCAAGAACAACGAAATCCATACATTCTCACTTGGTAACATCATTATTTGTTACAACTTTAACTTACCATCTAAACAAACTTTGTGATAAAATTAAGAACAGGTTTAGGTGGTTAACTAGAGCAGTCATACTAATTAGAATAATACTTGTCTAGATCTTATCATTCGCCATTATCTTCTATAATACATTTAGAGTACATTGGATGTGGAGACATTGAGATTATAAAATACAGATGGATGACAAAATTTGTTATTTATGGGCACAAACGACATCTAAAATCCCCACTCCCTAAGCATATTTTCTTGATTAACTGGCACAGAACACACTATTTAAGCAAAGCTATCTCACAGTCTTCTACACGACACACTCAATCTCCACACTAACATCTAAGTCCTATTTCTTCAATACTCTATCTAAATCTGTAGCTAAGTCCAGAGAAAGCAGCCACCATGATCAATGCAAAGAAGCTTATCAAAATAGACTGGCAACCAAATAGGGGAAAAAGATCGAACGTGGCCGATAAGGGTCATTTTGTCGTATATACTACTGATAATTTGTCGTGTATACTACTGATAATATACGTTTTGTTGTTCCCTTGGCATATCTCAACAATCGTATTTTTTAAGAACTTCTCAGTCTATCTGAGGAGGAGTTTGGACTATCAAGCTATGGACCTATCACATTGCCATGTGAATGGTTTTCATGACGTCTCTTATCTCCTTGGTTGAAAGTCATGAGTCGAAATATCTTCAGAAGGATTTGCTTTGCTTGTTAACCAGTAGTCGGTGCATGTCATCTACTTCTATTCGATTAGGACACAGCCAACAACATTTACTTATCAATGGTTTTTAAGGACTACATTGATCCTTGAACAATTTTAACATCTACATTACTGATGAGTTAGTTATAAACATTGTTGATCATTCAAACTTTCACTTTACAACTGTTGTTTCAAATTTCATGATATCACTGCTATAATCATTATTTTCACAACCGGGGAGATTTACAACTCAAAAGCACAAGTGTTTGTTTCTCTCAAATTAAGTAAAAAACTGCCATGGCATCCTTCCTCACTATCATAAACACAATTATCAGGAATCTCAACTCTTCAAACAAAGGCCTCAATAGTCTCTAGATATGCTCTCTTCAAGTATTCAGACCACCTTTCACGTCACAAAACACCTACACTAATGCGTTAACTATCGCAAAACTCCATCTCTAAGCAATGTAAGATGTGTAGATCATTTGGCCCCTCAAATAGTACATAAAAACTGCCCAGATGCTATTTCTCACTGTCAAAAACACCATTAGTAGCAATCTAGATTCATTCACCAAGCAATAAGATTCGGATTTTTTCTTCACCATCACAAAAACCACGTCCTCTCCAGTATAAGATCATAGTTTTATTTTCCTACTTCATTTTGGCTAAAAATACAGGAGGCGTTAACGGACTCAGCATTTGTTATTATTTTTATTATTGTTCTTCCTCTATTATTATTACATAGCAATAACTGTTACTTTTTTTTCTTTTTTTTTATTCTCAGAATGAAAGAAATGTAAGCTAGGGAAAGTGGTGATGCAAGCAAAATACACTACACAACAAACTCAGTGATACCAAACCTTGGAACAACGAAAACTGCTAGAAAAATACTCAGTTTATAAGCAGTATAAAAATGCAAAAAGCATACGGACTATGACTAGATTCAACTTCTTGTTCGATCTAGTTACTTGTTGAGTACACTGGAAGACGGATGGCCATCAGGCACAAAAACATCATATATGCAGCTTTGCGAGACATCTGTTTTATCTATTCAGCTAAACTGATTTTAAATCAGCTTTTCCACAATAGAACATGGGCGACGCATACATAATATAGCTAATCTGACCAGCAATCCCTCTAAACAGCACCACTCAATCTCCAGTGCCATGTCTATAATAGAAAAAACAGCAACACTATGATCAACGCAAACAGAAAGCTTACAAGAAGGGACTGGCAACAAATAGGGCTAGGAATCGGATGCTGCCAAATAAGGGGTCATTTTGTTGTTATTCTACTGGACAACAGACGTTTTGTTGTCCCCTTGGCAATCTCAACAACCAAGTCTTCAAAGAGCTTCTCAATCTGTCCAAGGTGTTTGGACTATCAAGGGATGAACCAATTACATTGCCATGTGATTCGGTTTTCATGAAGTCTTTTATCTCCTTGATTGAAAGTCGCGAGTCCAAAAGATCTTCAGAAGGATTGGCTTTGCTTGATAACCAGTAGTCAGTGTTGGTTATCTACTTCCCCTCAAAGTAGAACACAGCCATCAACATTTACTTGTCAATTAAGGACTAGAATGATTCTTGAACTATTTTCACTTGTAGTATTACTAATGATTAACTTATAGAAAATTTGTATCATCATTAACATTTTTAGGCTTACTTCATGTGTTGTTTTCAAATCTCATGGTAACTTATAAACTGTGTGAAAAGCCACATTCCAAGACAAGGATTGTGATTTCGTTTTCAAGTTAATTTGCGAATCCTTGATATAAAGAAAATATTTCGTTTTATGTAGAAAAAACATAAAAATTCGGTCGTAATTTCCAAATTTAAAAATATAAATTATGCATTTTAATCTCTAAATACTACATATAAAAGTCTCACAATACAAACTAATATTATATAAGAATCAATCATACAATAAAGTGTTTCAAAATGCTAACAATCAGAGTGATGAAAGAATCATGAATAAATTGACCTTGATCAGTTTTCATTGGTTGACCAATCAATTTTCACTGCTTGTAAAATTGTTTGTTGTTCACCAATGGTTAGGTAATTATCCCACCATCCTTTGATTAACCCAGAGAATCCAGTAATGATAACATGAGCTATGGTCTTATCATCTTTGTTCTCACTACGATGGGTGGAAACCCTCATAATCATTTCTTGGGTTAATTCAATGACACTTTCTTCAGATAAACCATCTATATTCCATATATAGAGATTACCTGTAGAAAAAGAACCAAATGCTTGTAATGAACGTTCTTCATATTGCATATCTGTTAAAGAAGGTCTTGGATAAAAATTTCTTTGTTTAGGAAGAGGATTTTGAAATCTCCATAAGATTTTGCTGTCTTAGCATACTTTATGGGATTGACCTGATATTGTATGAAATTTAATCTATCCAATTCAGCCATATGATCAAAATTTTCACTAATATCAGATTCAACAGACATATCAGGATTTGATAGGGTATTGATTTTCTATTTTGAATCAAAGTTTAAAGCTGCTAATTTAGCATCAATATCTTTGATTAATTGTTGTTAATTTGTAAAAACATGTTGAGAAACTCATGTGGGTTTGAAGAATGAGGTTTGTTTAGTTTCTACAATATGTTTTTCTTGAATTCTTTTATCCTTAAGAACATTTTGTAAAAAGCTGATCTTGTACCAATTTATCGCCAAGTTCATGGAGAAGAATATTGGTATAATTATTCTGTTGAATAATTTTGCTTAGTCCTTTCGAAGGATTTTCTGATGAAGAATCCTTAAGAGGAGAAGCAACAAGATCTTGTCCCATAGTAGCAAATGTAATTCTCTAAGAGGGGGCAGAATTGAAGTAATTGATTGGTTCTAAGTAGAAGTCCAGATTTTAGAGGAAACATTCAAAACATGAACATGCTGAAGATGAACATTAAAATACCAATCTAAGAAAGGTAAATTCTCTTTCAATTCTTCACAACATTCATAAAATTGTTTACCTAAATCTATTATCTGAGATTGACTTGTTTGAGCATAAAACGTTTGACGTCTTTGCTTATTGGTTTTTCACATAAATTATGCTTTAATCTTTTCTTTATCTAAAAGAAAAGGTTTAGACAGACAATGGAGTGAAGGTGGAAAATTCATTTCCGATTGTGTGGGAGATTGGTGTTCTTGTTCTAACTCCTGTTCTGAAGGAGGATTGTATAATGGTTGCAGGATCTGCGGATACTGAGAATTTGGCCTAATATTCGCAAGATCAAGATGGGGTAGAGCATCTGGTGTAGTTTCTCTGGTGAGATGTGTAGGAGCAGTTATGAAAGAAGCTTCAGATTTGCGTCCTGATTGGAAGTCTGAAGGGTTGAGTCTTGTGACTCTTGCTTTAAAGAATCTTAATTCTACTGACCCATCAGGGAGAGTAAAAACATGATCAAGCTGACTAGGAACAAGTCTACTAGGAACAGCCACACCTTGAACTTTCCATGTTTCAGGAAGGGTGATTTGATTCCAATGGATTGTCTTTGGAACAATGACATTGGTTTTCTCCTTATTGGCTTGGAAATGATTGTGTATCCTTTGTCAGACTATTGTAAAGTTTTTTGGGCTTAACTGAGTTTCATAGCCTTAAAGGTGATCTGGTAGATGAGAGCCAAGGGTTCAGAACCTTCAATTATATCATAACCAAAGGTCTGAATATTTAGGGTCAGTGTTTCAAAGACATTTGGATCCTTAAGAGACACTGAGAAATTGGGGTAACAGTTGAAATAAACTGGACTCGATGACAGAGTTGACTCTGCGATTCCAAGCAGAAAATCGTGAAACATATTGTGTCTACAATCGCGAAGTGGAATCAAGGCACTGGTGTCTAACCCTGTTCTTGTAAGAGGCTTGAGTCTGATTTGGATCAACGCGATATGGATATACTTGTATTCTTGGCTATGTAAATAGTCAAGTGTTTGAGCAGAAAACAATTGTTTTGAATCTAAAGATCCATTGAGGGGCACTGTTCGACTATGTCAATCAGATTTCAGTTTTTTGAGAGAAAAAGGATTGAGAAACTTCATAAATTTTCTTGTGAGGAACAACTGGTATAGACCAGTTTTGCAAATCTTTTTCGACTTCTGGAATTCTACATTCCATCTTATTTTGTAAATTTGGATTGTTTGCCCTAGAGCTAGAAGAACGGGAAAGTCTTGAAAAAAAAGACATATTTCTAATTCGTGGGATTAAAACGAGAACACTGTGCCTGGACCACCTACAGCTGGAACACCGGTATGGACCACCTCACCCTTTCACACTGTACTCGTCATGGCAACTTACTCAGGGTTCAACACGGCTGACCAACATACTTTTACTGGCTTACCTACGCTATCAACGGCTGACCAACGACACCTAGGACTCACTACTATCCCCCCGGGAAAAAGAAGAATGGCTCTGATACCAATTGTTACCCAGGACTGCTAGGACTTGAGAAAATAATCTAAACTTAACTAACATAGATGATCAATAGAAAATTAGAAGGAAAGAGATATACAAAGATAGGAATTATCAACTGAAAACAAGCAAAATAAATAAAGTTTCAAAATTATTCCTTAATCTGATACAATTAATCGATACAGCTCCAAGTCAGTATCCTGATTTACACTGGGGAGTTTAACTGTAAGATCTTATCAGAGATCAGATAGAAGAATAAGTTTTTAAGAAAGAAAGAAATAGATAATATGGTTTTATTGAAATAAGTAATGTACAGGAGACTTACAGGAGAAGAGAGGAAAGCTTACAGAGGTAGTAGTCTTAGGGTTACATAAAAGGTTGGGGTTCTAAAAATCATATGTCTTACAAAGAAAACTTAGAGACTTATTTATAGCTGAATTGAAAACCATGAAACGACGAGGCTTCTGGAAAGAGATGAGCTGGAGGCTTATCTCTTGCTTGTCTTCTTGTGATAATTGAAAGGATAACTATTGAAGATGCTTCACTGTTCGCCTTTTTGATTTTCGGATGAGTGGATCAACTGTAGATACACGCGTCCTCTTGTAAACAGTAAAAGAAAAGATGTTGTCGATTACTGTGGCCGAAAGCATTATTGTTTGCTAGCAAGTGCTGGCAGGTTCTTGGAATGATGGAGAGGCATCATTATTGTTGTGGGGTCAGACTGGCGTGAATGGCGGAAAAAATGTCATAATAGTCATCTTCATTGGATGGCCCTCTAGAAGACTCTGTAGCTTCATTTTCATCCTCGGAATTATCTGAAGCTATAATGGAAAGAGTCTCTATGAGCTGAGCTCTTGTTGGCTTTCCTCGGAGTTGCTTCTTAATATGATCTTTAAGAAGCTTGGCTTGAGAAGGAACCTTGGAGGACTTCATGATTGGGGCCGCAGGAATGGGCTGTCCAGAGAAGAACCTTAAGACTCCGTCTTTGGTAGTAGGACTATGGTCAAAAGTCGACCACCATTTGATCTTGAATCGTCGGCAAAACCAGAGAGGCGGTTGAGCTAACCGATTGAAACTTGTGTGGGCAGAGACAGAGAAATCCCAGCAGGAAATCCATGTCAGATTGAACTTGATGAAGAACCACAAAAACAAAACCTGTTGAGGTACTGGAAAAGGTGGTTGAAACTTGGATTTGAAAATGGTTCATCCTTCATTGACAGGTGGAGAAAGGATTCCATCTTCGGCGCCGAAATGATTCCACCATGAATGTTAAAACCATAAAGGAATTGAAGATTGCTTGAATTTCTTGCAGAAAAAGAAAAACCATGAATGTGAGCAATTCTGTGAGGGAACAAGAAAAGCTCGATTCCAGGCTTGCTTGTAATCTTGATAATTGTAAGATGCATGAAGAAAATTGACAGAGAACTTCTTGTGGGAGATTGGATGTTACTTCCTGTCAGCTTCTGTCATAATCTTCAAAATCTGACACTTGGAGTGAGAAACCCTGTCAGAGTTGGATTTCTCCTTGTTATGAGTAATTATCACAGAGTCGGTATTGACTAGGATAAATTCATAAAATCTTTGATTCTTGAGACCATCAGCTTCTCATAGAGAATAGAAGATGAGAAGACATGATGGGTGATTGATTGAGGATCCTTGATGAGTGAATAAAGACTTGGTTTGAGCAGCAGGAGAGGCTCGAGGCAGGTTTTTGTTACATATTGATTGGCATGAACTTGTGGCTTCTGAAAAGAGGCCATTGAACTTGATTATTCAGCCTCCTGGATTGGCTAAAAAGGATTGGTAAGGGTTGTTGCATAAGAAAAAGGAGGTCTTTGCTGTGTCGCAGAAGCCGACATAGCATATTGGGACTTGAATTGGGGTCTTGCAGAAGGAACCTGTGAAGAATATGAGCTCTGCGAACTCATTTTTGAATAAACTCTCTTGTGAGGAAGTTAGCAAGAGAATTGTATGCTCCCTTTATATACTCGATGTCAAAATCGAATGCAGAAATCAAACATTGCCATCTGGCGAAAATCTATTTTGAAACAAGATTTAAAACATCTTTAGTCAAAATCTCTTTGGCAGATTTACAATCAACTCGTAAAAGAAAATTTTGATTTGTTAAATCATCTTGAAATTTCATGATGCACAAAACAATCGATAAACCTTCTTTTTTGACAGTTGAATAATTGATTTGAACAGAGTTCCAAATACCATAATGGTATCGGACTAATTGGATTGTAGTAGAATCAGGAAGACGTTGTTTGAGGATACCACCATACCCTTGGTTAGACGCATCTGTTTCTACAATCTTGAAAGCCTTGGGATCTGAGATTCCTAAATAAGGAAGACTCTTGACTTGGGCTTTGACTTGTCGGACTATGTGAGAATGGGCTTTAGTCCATGGACCTTAATTCTTCTTAAGTCTATTGTAAAAAGGCTTAAGTAGAACGCGAAGGCCTTTATAGAAATCAGGAACATAATTCAAAGATCCAAGAAATCTTTGTAATTGGGTTTTATCCCGAATTTCATCAGGGCATCTGGCTGCAAAATCAATTGCTCTTGAAAAATGAGTAACCATTCCATGGGAGATTGTATGTCCTAAAAATCGAACATTTGTTTGAAAAAGATTGATTTTGGTAGGTGAAAGAACCAAACCATTCTTTTTAATTCATTTTTCAAATTGATACAAGTGTTTCCAATGGGCTGCGACAGACTCAGAGAAAATGAGTATATCATCGATATACACAATTGTGAAATGAGAAAAATGAGAGAGAATTTCGTTCATGATATTCTGAAATTCACTCGGTGCATTTTTAGACCAAAAGGCATTACATTCCATTCGTAATGTCCAAAGGGAACATTGAAGGCAGTTTTATACCTATCCTTGGGGTGGATTTGGATTTGCCAAAATCCAGATTTGAGATCAAACTTAGAAAAGACGCAGTCTGAATGTAATCTTTTCAAAAGATCTCGTTGATGAGGAATGGGGTATCTAATCCATCGTAAGACCTAATTAAGGGGCTTATAATTGATGACTAGACGAGGGCTACCTCTCTCAAGCTCAGCAGTTTTTCTGACATAGAAGGCCGAGCAGCTCCAAGGAGATTTGGAGTGACGAATGGGGTTCTTATTCAGCAATTGCTGAATTTATTGCTTGCAATATTCCATAAGCTCAGAATTCATTTGAATTGGCCTAGCTTTTGTTGAAATTTTGCGTTCATCAAAACCTGGTTCATAGGGAAGATGAACACAGTGTTGTTTCCTATGCCAAAAGGCATTGGGCAAATAAGAACATAACTCGGTTTTAAGATGTTCTTGATGTTGGACAATCTGAGATTGTAATTTAGGATCTTGAATTTGCTCTTCAATCCTTTTATAAGAAATTTCTTGCTTAAGAGAGTTTAAATGTTGTTGTTTATGATAAATGAAATTAATAAATTGAACCTTTTGATTCATTTGGTTAACTTCAAATATTTCAGGTTTAAACAAAAACGTAAACTCTATATCAGTTCCTAGATAGGTAGCCTTAATACCATCTTTTGAAACTGTAAAAGGAGAAATAGCAGCAATAAAAGGTGTTCCTAAAATCATTTTCTGTTCCATGTTTTGAACAAGGAGAAAATGTTGCTTGATACAAACTTTATCTTTGCAGATATGAGCATTGGTAAGTTTGTATTGGATCTTTAATTGAGAATTGTTTGTTGTATACAATTTTTGATTTGTGATTGTAAAGTATTGAGCAGGGACAATACCTTTTTGGATGCAATTCATATCAGCTCCTGAGTCAATCAGGGCAATGGTTGAAATTAAAACTTCTTTTTTGATAAAAAAGATCGACAGATACATGCCACTTCTGGATTATGACTTGATGAGGTATGTGTTGATTTATGTTGCATAAAAATTGAGGAGTGGGTTTTTCTTGAGAAACGGGTTTAGAAGAAGATGCTTCTCGAGAAACTGGTTGAAGATCTTGGAATTTAAGATCTAAAAGCAATTGCGATTGTTTAAGTAAAGCAATATCTTTTTTGATATTATTTACTTCATACTGGAGGTCAGAAATACTGACAGAAGATGAAGTAGCAGACGATCTTTTGAATCTATCTATTACTTCCTTGTGACTATAGAAAGGATTAACAACCTCAGGAATATTCTGAGGTTTGGTTATTGAAGTCTTAATATGCTGAAGGTATTCAGTTTTAAGACTGGGGTCATCAATCTTGTCAACAAAATCTAACAGGATGCTAGATTGTTTCTTACTAGACAACATATTAACAGTTTTGCAATGGCATGCTTCTGCACAAGCATCAGAATTGTCAAAGATATCTGATTCAGAAGAGAAGCGATTAATATTGAAGAGATGGAGTTCTTCATCTGATGATTCGGCTCCTGAATCCATCAGAACATTGAGAAACATGTTTTTTATTTCTTCAGGGGCTTGTAAGGCTTGAATCTTTTGGGTCGTTCTGCAAGATTTTGCATAATGGCCTGGACGTCCACACTTAAAGCAAACATGCTTTGAAGTTGGATTGGGCTTGTACCGTTTCTTGAAATGTTCAGGCTTGGGTTAAGGAGTTTCATGCCTCTTGGGTTTGCTACAGTACTTATCTAAATTTTTGGGTTGTTTAGGCCCATATGGTTTTTTAGATTTGTACTGTCTTGCAGGATGAGATCTGTAAAGCTGCTTGGAATGAGATTTTGAATTAGGAATTCTAAAATCTTAAAATCCATATTGCTGACATAAATCGCCAAGTTCTTTTGGCCCGTTAATATGTTGTTTCTTAAGCTGATGTTTAAGCCTAAGATCATTACATATTTGTAAGGCACATTTGTTAATAAAAGAGATGAGATCTCCATAAGTAAGGCGTTCATATGGGATATCACCTTGATATGTTTCCTGTAATTTATTCCTTACTGTTTCTGCAAAAATAGAAGGTAATCCTGAAAGAAACTTTCGTTTCCAAAAAGGGTTACTTGCTTCAGATTGTTGCATAACTTTTTTGAGGAAAATGTCCTTGTACCATCTGAAATGGCTAAGAGTCGAACATTTGTGAATCATAAGTAGATATTTAGATTTACCTTGAAATTCACCAGGATCCCCAATAAAATGTTTCAAAATGCTAAAAATCATAGTGATGACAGAATCAAGAATAAATTGATCTTGATCAGTTTTCATTGGTTGACCAATCAGTTTTCACTGCTTGTAAAATTGCTTGTTGTTCACCAATGGTTAGGTAATTATCCCACCATCCTTTGATTGACCCAGAGAATCCAGCAATGATAACATGAGCTATGGTCTTATCATCTTTGTTCTCACTACGATGGGTGGAAGCCATCATAATCATTTCTTGGGTTAATTCAATGACACTTTCTTCAGATAAACCATCTATATTCCATATATAGAGATTACCTGTAAAAAAAGAACCAAATGCTTGTAATGAACGTTCTTCATATTGCATATCTGGTAAAGAAGGTCTTGGATAAAAATTTCTTTGTTTAGGAAGAGGATTTTGAAATCTCCATAAGATTTTGCTGTCTTAGCATACTTTATGGGATTGACCTGATATTGGATGAAATTTAATCTATCCAATTCAGCCATATGATCAAAATTTTCACTAATATCAGATTCAACAGACATATCAGGATTTGACAGGGTATTGATTTTCTGATTTGAATCAAAGTTTAAAGCTGCTAATTTAGCATCAATATCTTTGATTAATTGTTGTTAATTTGTAAAAACATGTTGAGAAACTCATGTGGGTTTGAAGAATGAGGTTTGTTTAGTTTCTTCAATATGTTTTTCTTGAATTCTTTTATCCTTAAGAACACTTTGTAAAAAGCTGATCTTGTACCAATTTATCGCCAAGTTCATGGAGAAGAATATTGGTATAATTATTCTGTTGAATAATTTTGCTTAGTCCTTTAGAAGGATTTTCTGATGAAGAATCCTTAAGAGGAGAAGCAACAAGATCTTGTCCCATAGTAGCAAATGTAAATTCGCTAAGAGGGGGCAGAATTGAAGTAATTGATTGGTTCTCAGTAGAAGTCCAGATTTTAGAGAAAACATTTAAAACATGAACATGGTGAAGATGAACATTAAAATACCAATCTAAGAAAGGTAAATTCTCTTTCAATTCTTTACAACATTCATAAAATTGTTTACCTAAATTTGTTATCTGAGATTCACTTGTTTGAGCATAAAACGTTTGACGTCTTTGCTTATTGGTTTCTGACATAAATTCTGCTTTAATCTTTTATTTATCTAAAAGAAAAGGTTTAGACAGACAATGGAGTGAAGGTAGAAAATTCATTTCCGATTGTGTGGGAGATTGGTGTTCTTGTTCTAACTCCTGTTCTGAAGGAGGATTGTATAATGGTTGCGGGATCTGCGGATACTGGGGATTTGGCCTAATATTCGCAAGATCAAGATGGGGTAGAGCATCTGGTGTAGTTGCTCTGGTGAGATGTGTAGGAGCAGTTCTGAAAGAAGCTTCAAATTTGCGTCCTGATTGGAAATCTGAAGGGTTGAGTCTTGTGACTCTTGCTTCAGAGAATCTTAATTCTACTGACCCATCAGGGAGAGTAAAAACATGATCAAGCTGACTAGGAGCAAGTCTCCTTGGAACAGCCACACCTTGAGCTTTACATGTTTCAAGAAAGATGATTTGATTCCAATGGATTGTCTTTGGAACAATGACATTGGTTTTCTCCTTATTGGCTTGGAAAAGGATTGTGTATCATTTGTCAGACTCTTGTAAAGCTTTTGGGCTTAACTGAGTTTTCATAGCCTTAAAGGTGATCTTGTAGACGAGAGCCAATGGTCGATCATACCATAACCAGAGGTCTGAATTTTGAGGGTCAGTGTTTCAAGGACATTTGGATCCTTAAGAGACACTGAGAAATTGGGGTAATAGTTGAAATAAACTGGACCCGATGACAGAGTTGACTCTGAGATTCCAAGAAGAGAATCGTGAAACCTATTGTGTCTACAATCACGAAGTGCATGCAATCAAGGCACAGGTGTCTAACCATGTTCTTGTAAGAGGCTTGAGTTCGATTTGGATCAACTCGATATGGATATAATTGTATTCTTGGCTATGTAAATAGTCAAGTGTTTGAGCAGAAAACAATTGTTTTGAATCTAAGGATCCATTGAGGGGCACAGTCTGTTTGACCATGTCAATCAGATCTTCAGTTTTTTGAAAAAAAAAGATTGAGAAACTTCATAAATTTTCTTGTAAGGAACAGCTGGTATAGACCAGTTTTGTAAATCTTTTTCGACTTCTGAAATTCTACATTCCATCTTGTTTTGTAAATTTGGATTGTTTGCCCTAGAGCTAGAAGAACGGGAAAATCTTGAAAACAAAGACATTGTTCTGATTCTTGGGGTTAAAACGGGAACACTATGCTTGGACCACCTATAGCTGGAACACCGGTATGGGACCACCTCACCCTTTCACACTGCGCTCCTCATGGCGACTTACTCAGGGTTCAACACGGCTTACCAACATACTTTTACTGGCGTACCAACGCTATCAACGGCTGACCAACGGCACCTAGGACTCACCACTATCCCCCCGGGAAAAAGAAGAATGACTCTGATACCAATTGTTTTCTCATGAAAATTTATTTCTTTTCTCAGGAAAATTTAAACACTTTTCGAATTTTGAAAGAGTCACGGTAACTTCAAAATAAGAAATATTCGGTGAAATTTCGACATATTTCGAGAAATCGCATTCCTTAATTCAAGATTATTGTTCAGTGCACAATGATACAGTTCTATTAGTCTTCAGTATTGTAGGTCCTAAATGAAATCACAACCAGAACCAGATGCCTAGTTTAAAGTTACTGTTTCTGTTTCTGTTTCCAGACAAAAGATCTAGATTATTGTGCTTATAAAGTGCTAGAAGTCTAGTTTAAACAATTAAGATGATCATCAATGTTTGGCTTCATTCACTGAAGGTAAAATTTATTTAATGATTCAGTGAAGATACCCAAATATCATATTGAGATTGGATGGAGAAATTCTTACCCAAATCAAGGATCATCATAGTACATCAAGGCTCCTTGATACTCTGAAATAAAACATAAGAAAGCTGCAGATTTGCAACAAAAAACAAAAAAAAAAAAGACAATCACCCTAGACAACCTTGAAATAGAGAAGCGTGACTCTCTTATGTAACCTTATGGTGAAACAATAGCAAAAAACACAGCAATAACTGTCGAACATTATTTTTCGCAATCTAATCATGCCTATGACAAGGCTCGAGCTATTTCATTTTTAAAAGAGTCGGCAAATAAAAGTATTCCAACTTGGTGTCTCACACTAGAATGGAAACGAACAAATTTCACGATAAGCTATATTACCTGCTAAATATCTCTTATCCTACAAAGTGAGAGGAAAGGCATTGCTGATATCAATAGCACAGTTTGATGTTCTGTTCATGAACATAGAGAACCATCATTTACATATCTAGGGCTTCTTGTATACAATTTTTGTTGTTTTACTCGGGATAGAATCCATATATAGCTGACTTCATTTTAATCTTTCTTTTGTCGTCATTTCGCTGACAGATCTACTTTTGAAAATACAAATTTTATATTGGATTTCATTTTATTTTATATTTGTTTATTTATTTATTTCCTCTCTTTTGGTTGATAGATTAAGATTTTGAGGAATAGAGATTAAGATTCTAAGAAATACATAATATACCAAGGGGAATAACTCCTATATAAGATCAAGTTTACCCATCATATATCTCAGACAAAACTGAAAAGAATCATAGTTACTTATCAAGGGGATCTAAGCGAAAACTGCTACATATATATGCAAACACACTCTCCAAGATTTGACTTCTTAAGGTCTAAGGCGAGCAGCCGTCTATGACTTCTTATAGTTGTTTTACTAGCTTGTAAGCGGTAGCAAAGTTTCATTGAATTCATGTTGCAGATGACATCCATACATTGTCACTTCCATTTTTACTTTTATTTTTGTATTTGCGTGATTAAAGTTGACTCTTCTAACGTAGAACTTGTTGGTGTGCACACTATATATAGTTAAGCTACCTCACAGTCTTCTGCACAACACGCTCAACTTCATTATCATCAATCTAATTCCTTTGTTCATTAAACACTTCTGCGCTAGTTCAGTTCAGAGAAAGCAGTCACATGACCATCAACGCCAAGAAGCTCATAAACTTGGTTATGAAGTGGCAGTCCTAGGGAGGACGAAAGTCTCATTAACTATAATGAATTCAGATTGCAAACAACGGTAAAAACTCACAAGTGGCTGATAGGGGTTATTTTGGGGCGTACACTTCTGACAACAGGCATTTTAATGGTTCCCATGGCATGTCTTAATAATGGTGTCTCCCAAGAACTTCTTATCTGTCCGAAGAGCTTGGACTATCAAGTCATGGATCTATTTGATTACCATGTGATACAATTTTCATGAAATGTGTTATCTCTTGGTTGAAAGCCACAGACCAAAAGACCTGAGAAGGAGTTGCCAAGCTCAATCACCTCTAGTAGGTGGTGGTCATCTTCCTATATTCAATTAGCACAGAACAAACAACATTTATTTGTAACTGGTTTTTTATAACTTAGAATGACTTTTATGTCCACGACTGACATGAGTTACGGTTACATTTTACTTAACATAATAAGCCTTGAAATAGAGAATTAGAACATTCTATGTAGTCACACCCTTTTAAAGTAAGGAAAATGAAAGTGAAAATTACATAATCAAACTTGCAAATAAACAAGAATTGAAAAACAATGCGATAATTGAAATAAAATAAATTGATGATAAAACAAATCAATGATAAATAAACAAAATAAACTCTTTACTCAATTAACCTCATTAACAATGAACATCTTAAACCTTATTTATAACTGACCTATCTTCCCTGACCAACAAACCAAAACCCTAACTATTATGATTGTTACTAAAGATGCCCTATTACAATATGACTAATACTACTACTAAGAGAAACCCAATTACATCAACCTCCACGGATTGAAGAAGCTCATCCTCGAGCTTAAAGTCGAATAAGTTTGATGAGCACAAGGAACTCATGATTGAACATAAGGCGAAGTGCAGTCGAAGTAGTTGACCTCTAACCTTGCGATCCTTGCCAAAATACACACTAGCTAAAAACAGAGGAACCAATTCAGAAAGAAACCAAGGTGACTCAAATAACCGGAAGGTGCTAGAAATATGAGAAGAACCGGTGCTTAAGCTCATACCACGAAAAGTCCCAATATGGATCAATATAATAAATGACACTTCACTATATCTTACTATGAAAGAACATCTTCTGGTGCTAAAAAATGGTAAAAAAGTCACACAAGTCAAATGTCTTCTAAGTAAAAAATCGTGTATGTGTGATGGTGCCCTCAAAAAGTTGGATGGACTTTTACAAGCAGTATGGCATCATCCGTCTCTGTCAACTTCTATTCAAGTTCATCTTCCTCCCATATTTTGTTGTTGCGAAACGTTTTAATCCAATAGTCAATTTTGTTGTGTGTTCGTTTTATCATTTCCATTAAATCTATGTTGCGCTTTTAGGCAAGTTCATCTACTTTCAATTGTACCTGACGCGCTCGAATCTCTCTGTCTGTTTCAATCTGTATCCCAGTAGAAGGGTAATAGGGTGTACATCACTTGTAGATGGGGGTGAGGGTGTATGACAAACTGGTGTAGGTGGTAGTGATTTTATGTCATTGGTCATTGGAAAAGGGGTGGTGTAGGAGAAACAAGTTCTGGTTGGGTGTAAGTGGGGGCATAGTTGGTTCGTGGTGGAAATTAGTAAATTTTAGGATACTTGCTATAAGAGACCATAGGGTATTGGGCTACATCTGGGCTTGGGTTATATTGGTATTTGTATGGAAACGAGGAATGGGATGGTTATTGGCAGGAATAAAAGGTCTACGGATGGGAGTTATAATATAGGTCACTCATATGAACTGGGTTGTAAATAGCAGTCCAGGGACTTAAATGAAAAATATTAGTAGGGACTTGTTAAAAAATGATTTTTTTTTGTTTTTTTTTTTTGAAAGCGAGTTGGGTTTTAAGGACCCCAAAACCTTTATACAAATGAAAAAAAAAAACAAAAAAAACAATAAAAAAAAATAGAAACAAACTCTCACAAGAAAGAGAAATCTAGTGAGAGTGAACATGGTTACTAGGCCTATAAAAATCTTCAATTAGCATCGGCCAAAGAAGAAACCTCTTGTTTTTTTATCTATGTCTCCTTTGTTAAGGAAGAAAGGATTCAACCTTTGTACTTTTTGTTAGCTTTCTTAGCCCTAGAGGATCTTCGAGGGCAAAGACTAAAATCTTTAGTGCAAAATTTTGAAAACAAATCACCTTACCTTTTTTGAACACTTGATCACCAAAGACAAAGCCACAGGTCCTCACTATCATAAACAAACACTTCAGTAAACTAAGACATTATTTCTTCTTAGTTGCATAACAAGCCATGCTCAGCTCCAAGAGACTCATCTGCATGGCAAGAAAGTGGAAGTAAGTCTCGGTTGGGAGGAAAATAATCTTCTTACCATAAACAGATCTTGCAGACAAGTAGTTTATTTGTCATTTCATTGTATACAGTTTAGATAATAGCAGTTTTATTATTCCTCTAGTTTATCTCACTAACGAGCTTTGCTAGGGGTCGAGGGAGGGAGCAAGAACCACCCATCCCTAGCTCCCTCCTTCGACCCTAGAATTTTCGCTCACTAGCAGCATGTGAAATAGGAAACATGTTTGAAACAGGGAAAGTGTTTGGACTTCTGTTTGAAACAGGAAACTGTTTGGACTTCTGGAAATTATTTTTTGAACAGGAAATAAATTCTAGGAAACAGGAAACTGTTGTGAAACAGGAAAAACTACTGTGAAACGGGAAACTGCTGCCAAACAGAAAACTGTTGTCCCTATATATACTAGGAACTATAGGTGTTTTTTATTATGATGATTGCACGTAGAAAAACTGTGATACACAGGGAGTAGAGAAAGATAATTCCTTGAATTGTTTCATCTCTTATTGAGAGATTGTGTGAGAATTGTCATCTTCTTGTACCTTGTTCTTGATTATAGTGGAATCACCTCACTGTGGACGTAGGCAATTGCTGAACCACATAAACCTTGTGTCTCTTGTGGTATGTTCTTAATTTTCTCTAATTTCTTTCATTGCTAGTTGCTCTATTTAATTGATTGGATCCTTGTGGTACTTGTATGCAATTGTTGGTGTCTACCCGCTTCCGCAATAAGGCGCAACAATTGGTATCAGAGCACTAAGGGAAATTGATCTTGAATTGTTCTACTCAAGATTGTGAAGATTCAAAAGTGCTAGGATTTGTTTGTGCACAAGTTGTTTGAAAAAAAAAAAAAAAAAAAAAACCTTAGTGAAGCTTCTTGTCTAGAAAGTCATAGGTTTTGTTTGCAATGGCATCCAAGGTGAGCAAGGCACATGTGGGGAGGTATGAAATCGAGAAATTTAATGGTAAGAACGATTTCGGATATTGGAGAATACAAATGAGGAATTTGCTTATTTCTCAGAAATTACACAAGGCATTACTAGGGAAGGATAAAAAGGCTGAAACCATGTCAGATGATGAATGGGAAGAATTGGATTTGGAGGCGCGTGCTGCTATTTGCTTGTGTCTGGATAGAGACATAGTTTTTTTAGTTAATGAAGAGACTACGGCGGCTGATGTTTGGTTGAAGCTTGAGTCACAGTTTATGACTAAGACATTATCAAACAGGTTATACTTGAAAACCCAATTGTACATACTAGCAATCGATGAGGGCACTCCAATTGGTGATCATATCGCCAAGTTTACACGGATTATCTCAAATTTGAAAGATGTGGATGTGAAGATTGAGGATGAAGACCAAGCAATTATATTGCTTTACTCCTTGTCGCAGTCATATGAAAACTTGTACAAACAATTTTGTTTGGGAAAGATGAACTTACATTTGATGAAACTACCGGTGCACTCTTGTCCAATGAGATTCGGAAGAAAACTTCATCAAATGGTAATGGGAAAGATCAAGCTGAAGGGTTGGTTGTTAGAGGAAGGTCTCAAGTGAAATCATCTTCAAATAGTGGAAAATCTAGATCAAAGTCTAGAGGTCCACAATGTCAAAAATGTAGAGAGTGGGGGCATATTAGGAAAAATTGTCCAAATCAAGGTAAGAGTAATCATGATAACAGTTGGAAGGGCAAGAAAAAGCAAGATAAGGGTGATACTAGTGAAGCAAGTTATACATCTAGTATGGAAAAGGATGAAGAATATTATTCAGTTGCGGGTGAAAACACAAAAATCTCTGGGAGATGGCTCCTTGACTCTGGATGTTCTTACCATATGTGCCCAAACAGAGAGTGGTTCACTACCTATGAGCACATTGATGGTGGTACTGTTCTAATGGGTAATGATTACGCTTGTAAGACAGTTGGAATTGGAACAATGAGGATTAAGATGTATGATGGTGTTGTGAAAACCTTAACTGATGTGAGGCATGTCCCAGCCTTGAAAAAGAACCTTATCTCACTTGGTGTTTTAGACTCCAATGGTTCTAAGTTTACAGCGATAGGTGGAGTTTTAAAGGTTGTCCGTGGGTCTTTGGTTGTCATGAAAGGGATCAAACAAGGTAACTTGTACACTTTGATGGGTAACACGGTAACAGGAAATGTGGCAGTGGGAACTTCTTCATCGGAAAACACTAGGTTATGGCACATGCGACTTGGGCATATGACAGAAAAAGGATTGTCTCTACTGAGCAAGCAAGGGTTACTGAAGGGTATGCAGAAACCAACTATGGAGTTTTGCGAGCATTGTGTATATGGAAAACAATGCAGGGTAAAATTCAGTACAAGCAAGCACAGGAGCAGAGGTATTCTAGACTATGTGCATACAGATGTGTGGGGACTAGCGAAGGTCGCCTCTAAGGGAGGTTCCAGGTACTTTGTCTCCTTCATTGATGATTATTCCCGTTACACATGGGTATATTTTTTGAAGTCCAAGAATGAAGTATTTGAGACATTTAAAAGGTGGAGAGCAATGGTTGAGAATAGAACTGGAAGAAAGGTGAAGACTTTGAGGTCTGATAATGGTACCGAGTATACTGAGGGTACTTTTAAACAGTTTTGTGATCAGGAAGGGATTGTTCGACATTGGACTGTTAGAAACACGCCACAACAAAATGGAGTTGCTGAGAGATTGAACCGTACTATGCTTGAAAGAGCTAGGTGTATGCGCTCCAATGCTTGTCTTGGCAGAGAATGGTGGGCTGAATCAATAGCCACCGCGTGTTTCTTGATTAATAGATCGCCGCATTCTACATTAGACTGCAAAACACCTTATGAGGTGTGGTCAGGTGAACATGCTGATTACAGTGTACTGAAAGTTTTCGGTTGTATTGCCTACTACCATGTGAAAGAAAATAAGCTTGATGCTAGGGCTAAGAAGGACATTTTCTTGGGGTATGATCGTCTATGGTGTTTAGAGGATAATAAATTTGTGATCAGTCGAGATGTTACATTTGATGAGAATTCCTTGTTAGCTTGTACTAAAGCTAAGGAGTTGGTTGATAGTGGTGGTGAATCTAGTAACACTCAGAAAGTGGAAGTTGAAGCGTCTGTGGATGCAGCAGATGAACAAGTGGTTGAAGCAGGCACACATGATCTGAATTATGAGCCTGAAGACCATGAGGAACAACAACCAGTTGAAGATAATCAATCCCAGCAGCAACCTTTGGCTTAACTAGGTCAAAACGATCGGTTAAGCAAGTTCAAAAATTTAGCTTTGAAGAACCGTTGAAGCACTATGGTCAGTTGAATACAGTTGATTTGGTTGCATATGCACTCTCTGTGGAAGATGATGAGCCAACTACTTACAAGCAGGCTGCGCGTCATTCAGATAGTCAAAGTTGGTTAGTAGCTATGCAGGGTGAGATGGAGTATCTCCAAAAGAACCATATTTGGGATCTAGTGTTGTTGCCTAATGGAAGGAAAGCAATTGGCTGCAAGTGGGTGTTTAAGAAGAAACAGACTACTCTAGAGTCTGGTACTCAGTTCAAGGCAAGATTAGTAACTAAAGGTTTTGCTCAGAGGGAAGGCGTTGACTACAATGAGATATTTTCGCCTGTGGTAAAACACACTTCTATTCGTGTGTTGTTGAGCTTGGTAGCTCATGGTGACCTTGAGCTTGAACAACTTGATGTGAAAACAGCTTTCTTGCATGGAGACTTAGAGGAGGAAATTTATATGCATCAGCCGGAAGGTTTTAAGGTTGTTGGAAAAGAAGACCATGTTTGTCGTTTGAGGAGATCACTTTATGGGTTAAAGCAGTCACCTAGGCAGTGGTACAAACGGTTTGACACTTTTATGTTGAAACATGGGTTCACACGAAGTAAGTATGATTGTTGTGTTTACTTGAAAAAACTTCGTAGTGGCGATTTTATTTATCTTTTGCTCTATGTTGACGATATGCTCATTGCCTGTAAGAGTATGGTGGAGATAAATAAATTGAAGTCTCAACTTGCTTCTGAGTTTGAGATGAAGGATATGGGTGCTGCAAGGAAGATACTTGGTATGGAGATAAGAAGAGAAAGGGAGAATAAAAAATTATTTCTTTCACAGAAGGGGTACCTTGAGAAGGTTATATCACGGTTTGGCATGGAAAACGCAAAGCCGGTTATTACTCCTTTGGCTTCACATTTTAGACTTTCTCGAAAGTTATCTCCAGTCACAGTGGAAGAAAAGGAATACATGTCGCATGTTCCTTATGCTAGTGCAGTTGGCAGTTGAAAGTATGCTATGGTGTGTACACGCCCTGACATTTCACAGGCTGTTAGTGTTGTGAGCAGGTATATGGAAAACCCTGGGAAGAAACATTGGGAGGCAGTGAAATGGATGCTTAGGTACTTAAAAGGTACCTTGGATGTGGGTTTGGACTTCGGTGGAGATTCATGTCAGGTTCGTGGGTTTGTTGATTCTGATTATGCTGGTGATCTAGATAGACGAAGATCTACTACTGGTTACGTATTTCAGATATACGGTGCTCCGATTAGTTGGAGATCTATGCTTCAGGATACAGTGACTCTCTCTACTACAGAGGCAGAGTATATGGCATTGACAGAAAGTGTAAAAGAAGCATTGTGGCTTCAAGGTCTTGTAAATGACTTGGGTGTGGAACAAGATAGTGTTGAGGTTCTCTGTGACAGTCAGAGTGTCATCCACTTGGCTAAAAATCATGTTCATCACGCAAGGACTAAGCATATTGACGTCCGATATCACTTTGTTCGAGATGTAATTGAGGATGGTGATGTGTCTTTGGTGAAAGTACACACAAAAGACAACCCTGCTGATATGTTGACAAAGGTTGTTCCTGGAGTTAAGTTCCAACATTGTTTGGACTTACTCCACATTGACTCATGTTGATTGAGGGCCCTTTGGGGCGTTGCCCTTCGGGGCTGTTTCATGAGGTGACAAAGCTATGATGGAGTGTTGATCAGTTTATTCTCATGCCTTGTTTCGGCTCATTTTTTCCTTATAAAAATTCGCCGAGGTGGAGAATTGTGAAATAGGAAACATGTTTGAAACAGGGAAAGTGTTTGGACTCCTATTTGAAACAGGAAACTGTTTGGACTTCTGGAAATTGTTTTTTGAACAGGAAATAAATTCTAGGAAACAGGAAACTGTTGTGAAACAGGAAACTGCTGCCAAACAGAAAACTGTTGTCCCTATATATACTAGGAACTATAGGTGTTTTTTATTATGATGATTGCACGTAGAAAAACTGTGATGCACAGGGAGTAGAGAAAGATAATTCCTTGAATTGTTTCATCTCTTGTTGAGAGATTGTGTGAGATTGTCATCTTCTTGTACCTTGTTCTTGAATATAGTGGAATCACCTCACTGTGGACGTAGGCAATTGCTGAACCACATAAACCTTGTGTCTCTTGTGGTATGTTCTTAATTTTCTCTAATTTCTTTCATTGCTAGTTGCTCTATTTAATTGATTGGATCCTTGTGGTACTTGTGTGCAATTGTTGGTGTCTACCCGCTTCCGCAATAAGGCGCGACACAGCATGTCCAGAAAACTTATGAAATTATCAGAAAAGGAGTTTGGAGTACCAAGTGTGGGCCTATCACATTGACATACGATGCCATCTTTGAAGAAAAGATATATTTTTAAATCTTATCTTATTTTTCAGTTGTAAATCAATATTGCTATATATGTACTAGCAACTTTCCCAAACATATTCATATATTTTACAGAAATTAAAACTATTGACATGTAAATGAAAAAATTGAAACCTTATCTTATTTTCACTTGTAAACCAATATCGCCACATATGAAGTATTTACTTTGCCTAATATACTTACAAAATTTACATAAATTAAAACCTTTGAAAGATAAACTATGCAGTTAAAACGGCGTTATAACGCCGATGTAACGCTTAGTGGGGGTAGGCCATTACATTTTGACGTTATCACGTTTTGGTATCATGGATCCGATATAACGGCCGTTATTGAAATAATATTTTTTTCAATAACGTCGTTTTAACATTTTGTTCTAATACATATAAAAAAATAAAAATAAAATCACCCATTTCATTTACGATTGAACTAGAACCTTAGACATTGCCGGACAACAGAGAACGAGAAAAGAAGGGAAGAAGACGAAAAGTCGATCGCACTCTCTTTTGTGATCTCACTCTCCATTGCAGTCTCACTCTCATACGAAGGGAAGATTTTTTTGTTAATGCTTTTGAATTTAATGTTATGAACATAATTTATTTATTTTTACTCTATAATACATTAATACTTAGTGGGGTATAAAAATATATTTAAAAAATATTTGTTACATACCGTTATATTCCGTTACAACCATTAACAGTCTTAAACCGTTATGAGTCCGTTATCCATTTTAACTCCATAGAAGATAAATGAAAAAAATTGACGTCTAAACATGATGTATCCAACTTCTATATAGGTGTCTAAGAGCCCAATAGAAATTAAACCATCAAAACCACCACCACTAACATTTAAAAATAAAAATAAAAATAACAACAACAACAACAAAGTAAATTTATTTTATTTTTATTTTTTCCCCCTGATTAGAAGCAATCCAAGTAATTTCCACTTTGAAGTTTTCTGTCACTTGGACCATCAGAAAACCAAATTCAAGGACATAATGGGTTGTCTACAGTCAACAGTTTTTCATGAGCTAGGGCCCAGACGAGGAAGTTAACTAACTCTAGGGGTACTTCCGTTAACCAGAAAATACTAGTACCAAGCAGGAAACACTTAATGCTTTGCACATTTATATTTTCCCGTGTATAACGGATAAAGAATTGTGCAAAGTCCAATTAGAAACCAAATTTACCCACAAAACGAATAAGTTATTGTCAACAAAACATTCAGTATAAGTTACTGAAAGTTTTGACCAGGCCAACTGTTAAGAGTTCATTAATAAATTCTAGGATGCCCGGCTGTATGCCTGGCTACAGTGCTCGATATACTTATCTCGATGCAAATTTATGGTGCTACAGTGTATTAGTCACTGTAGCATTACTTTTTTGTATATTGTCTCCTTGGTGTCCCCGCATTTATATAGTTGTCATTTTCAAAAAAATAACAGTCTCAAGAGTGATTATAAAAAATAAAAATTAAATGCACAAGCCACTTACATGCTAAGAACTTTGACTCTAATGAGAAGGGTATGGTCATACAAATAATGACCTAACTTTTAAAAGATGGACACCATGACTCTGAGGAGGCAACTCTGGTTCCTGATTAGATGGGAAGGCATCTTTAATTGCTTTTGCCGTTAAAATTGTGATATTGGGAAAAATAGCAATTATTTTGCAAGTTAATAGTAACAGATAATTGACAAGAAAGAACACAAAATGATAGTCCAAAATACAAAAAAATGACTTTAATATTTAATCAAATTACTCAAATCAAAGGTTCTCTCAAATCAGCCCACAAGCCGAGCTTTATAGCTAAAACTCGTCAATATTGAAATTTTACCAAAAATGACAACACCTCAATAATCATGCTAAAACAAAATATGTAATAAAAGAAATATACTGCCAGAAATCTGACCCAAATTGGATTCAGAATCACTTCTTAAATAATAATTTAAATATTACTATAAAGGAAAATAAATTACTAAATTTGTGGATTCAGAATCACTTCTTAAATAATAATTTAAATATTACTATAAAGGAAAATAAATTACTAAATTTGTGGATTCAAAATGGGAAACGATGGATTTTGGCCTCGAAAAGATGTGCAACAAGCGTAACTGGTTGACCACGATGTGTGCGTTGAAAATAGTTTTCCAAATTTGGGTCGTTTGCGCGATTCTCATACTCGTAGCCAAAGTTATGGCCAAAATACTAAAATGCACCCAAAATTGCCAAATTTGAAATAGAATTATGTTTTCCTTCCATTCTTAGGCTGATTTGCTAATTCGAGATATTTTAGTGCTAATAATGTGTTATCTGACAGTTCAACATCATCTGACTCAAATCCTTCTGCATCAAACAGTCCAACAATTGTGATAATGGTAGAGTGGCACATGATAACGAAAAGGTATTTATCATAGTTCTGAATGAGGAAGCAGGAACTTTTAACAAGCCTCTTCCAACACCATGGAAATAACAACCTGAATTCATCTCAAATGAAAATGAAGGCATTGGTTTTCGTCGAACTAAATATCCTATTGATTCTAGTTATTGATGTTCATAGTTCTATCAATTGGAATCATATCTTACGTCTCAAGTGCCTTCAACTTGTAGACACCCCATTAATAACATGCCAAATGATGAAAGGATTTTATTTAAGTCGCGATGGGACAAACAAAATCCGTACATTCCCAAAAAAACCTAGATCAAGGTTTCCCAACTTAGCACGCGCTATATAAGCTAACCTGGCACAAACCTCTTTTACACGATACACACAACTAACCTCCTTACTTGTAATTGAAGCACTTTGTGCTAGAACTCATCTTTTCTAGCCAGTAAAACAAAGCAATCATCATGACCATCATCAAGTTGGTTAGGAAGTGCAAGAAGGTTGCAGCTTCAGGGAAGAATCGGATCTTTTTAACTAGAACAAGTTTAGATTGAAACCACACAGTAGTAGAAGATCAAGACTGGCTGATAAAGGTCATTTTGTTGAGTATACCACTCATAACAGACATTTTGTAGTTGTCTTGGCATGGCTCAACAATGGTGCTTTCAGAGAGCCTCTTAATCTCTCTGAGGATGAATTTCTAGTTTCAAGAAATGGACCTATTACATTGCCATGAGATTGTACAATTTTTATGAAATCCATTATCACCTTCGTTCAAAAATTTTGAAAAGTATATATTTTTTTTTTGATGACCCTAGTCAATGGTTTTTTATTATGACTAAAAGACCCTCAAACTATTTTGAAATGTGCATGACTTATTAGCTGTGAACTCTATGTTATATCACATCTATACTGTTTCAAATTTCATGACAACTTAATAACTTGTGCCAACTCCAATAATATCAAAATACAGAAATTCTAAATGTCGAGGAAGTGGGCGAGGAAACGAGCGAGGGGAGGGAGGTGGCGGGGTGGGGACCATTCACATCCTTCGGAATGTGTGCCATCAATTTTTGCGCGCGTATCTAGAGGGAGGTGAACGGTCCCCACCCCGCCACCTCCCTCCCCTCGCTTGTTTCCTCGCCATGTAGAACTGCTCATCAAAATATGGAAGAGTGATAGGTCCATTTGCCCCAACGTCAAAAGATCTGCCAATTGTTTTCAATGAGGGCTCCTTGGCAAGCTTTGATGCCCAAAAGCAAATCTAAGTTTCAGATTGCTAAATAAAAAACAGACGAGCCCTAGAAATGAGAAGCAGACATATTATATATCCCCAACCCTCACAAACAGGTGGGACAAAAAAACATAAAGCAGAAAAGCTGGAATTATTTCAACAAGTTGGCAAACAATTGCTAGTACCCAATATGCTGTTTAAGCACCTAACACAGAAACAAGGAAATATAATCATAAACAACATTGCCAAATTTCAACAATTGAACCCCGCACATGTTTAAGACATACTCCCTCCCCACAGATCAACATAATTAACTCGTCATATGGTCTAGCGTCCTAAGCCACCCAACAAGTTTAAAAATCTTACTCGAGAACTGAGGCATGGCCCTTTCATGAGACATAAGGCATAAGTGAGGCATTAGCCTCATTGAACTAAGGCGTGAGCCTCACTCAATCAACAATCATTTGAATCAATTGTTGAAACACCTATGAGGCGTAAGCCTCAGTTTATTAACCATAGTGCGAGAAACCATAAGCCTCACACTGAGGCTGAGGCGAGCCTCGCAATTTTTTTTTAAACCATGCCTAAAACAAGTTAAGTCTCATTGAAATGGTATGTCGCTCCTTGGAATTGTATAAAACTAAGCTTAAACCAGTCCATTGCACGACAGCAAAAACAAACTCCTCTAATCTCAAAATCATATTTCTTCTGTCTTGCTCATAGCCTCACAATAATGAGCCATGATCAAAGCGGAGAATGCAGAGAAGCAATGTAATGACACCGTATTTTTACAAAATAAATAAATAAATAAAAATGGACACTCATCGATACGCCCATCGGATACTCCATGTTTAGATCATCAACTTTTTCACGTATCTTTGAAAGTTTTAAGTTCTACACTAAAGTTACAAGCATATTATAGCAAGTTAGTAGTACACTAGTACATGAGTATTAATATCGACATACAAGTGAATAAATATGACAAATAGTTCAAAACTTATTGCTGAAAAGTAAATAATACTAAAATATATAAGTGACAGTGTGTCCACTATCGTATCTCTTATTGTGTTTTTCTGCCAAACCTGTCCAATACTTGGTATCCATGTCGGATACCGATACTCGTATCCGTGAGTTGTTACACAGCAGAGAATAGTCTTCTTGTATTGTATACACTTCAGATAATAGCCATTTTATGATTCCTCCAGCTTATCTCAATTATAGCATGTTTAGAGAACTTCTAAAAATTGTTGGGAGTGCAGACAAATTTGGAATGCCTAGTGATGGTCCAATCACAATGCCATGTGAAACCATTGACATGGATATATACTCTCAATGGTGCAAAAACATGTATTACAGGATACAGAGGTGGCTTTGCTAATACCATGGCAACAGCTTGATGTTCAGTTTCTTCTTTTGTTGATCATGGAGAAAATAACCATGGTCCATGAATTACTTATCCGGGTGTTTTTAGATATCTCTTGTCAACAAATTGTGTTTTGTTCAACTCTATATAGGATACATATAATTCTTGAGTAGATACAATATTTTACACTTACTTTCATTTTTTTTGGTTGACGGTACATGATATTGAGAATCTAGTTTATGGTGAAATGGCTATTAGTTATTACAGTTCGTATTTTCTGTCTACGACTCAAACTAAACTGTGTCTAGTCTAAGGAGTGTTGCATTCTAACTTATATATTTATTACACGATACTAGCATTATACTTAATGATTTATCATATGTATATCACCAAAGGAAATTGAAGCTGTAACTTCAGCTGAGCCAAAAGTCTAGGGAAAACAAATTTTAAAAACAACCTTTAAAAGTTAAAAAAACATGATAATCGTCCACTTAATATCGAAAACTGGACTATCTATCTTAACGATTAGGTCTTGCAATACAAACTATAAGATTGTTGTTAAGATGCCAGCTGTGGATTATAGGAAGAACAGAGTGAAAACAGATAATTGACTAACAATGATAGACAACTGGTAAAGGTGAAATAATGTGATAATGTATGGCAACAACCTCACTGAAATGTATTTTTCCTTGAAAGCGTAGCAAATACTCGATGTCAATGCGCCTCATGCAACCTTGGAAATAACAATCTAATTTAACAAGCGTCCAGATCAGCTAATAAAAGAAAAACAACAAAAATAAGGAATTGATTTTAGGTGTAATCAGTTACTTATTCTAGTTATTGGTCTAGTTTTATAGATCACATCAAAATATATTATATGGCACTTGCCAACTACACTGGACTTGAAACCATTGACATTATCGTATTCCAAAGGATGTAACAAATTGAATAAAGTAACTAAGACAAACAAAGTTGGCATAGTCTCACTTGACACTTGCTAAATGTCTTTTTGTTCATTTGGCACGAAACACTGAAATCAAGGTTTCCAACACGATACATAGTATATATGCTAATCTACCTCACACCTCTACACAACACACTCAATTTCCTTACTAGCAATCCCAAGTCCATTGTTCCTAAAATTCTTCCTTCCTGAGTCAGTACAGAGAAACTATCTAATGATTATTGACACTAACAAGCTCATCACCATAGAATGGAAGTGGTGGAAGGTGGCAGCAAAGGAAAGGAGGCAGGTCTCATTAACTAGGACGAGTTTGGATCGCAACCCAAACAGCGGTAACAAATCAGAAGTGGCTGATAAGGGTCATTTTGTTGTGTATACTATTGATAATAGGCGTTTTGTGGTTCCACTGGCCTGTCTGAAGAACTGCGTCTTTAGAGAACTACTTAATCTGTCTAAGGAGGAGTTTGGATTGTCAAGTGATGGACCTATTACCTTGCCATGTGATACTGTCTTCATGAACTCTGTTATCTCATTGGTTCAGTGTTGTGCTTCAAAAGATGTTGAGAAAGCTTTACTTTGCTCAATAACAACTAATTAGTTATCATCCTCTACTCAAATAAGACAGAACAAGCAGCGTGAACTTATTGCTAGTTTGAAGGACTAAACGTATCTTGAATTGAATAATATTTTCATGACAACCAATGTTGACGCTACAATATAAATGGATAAAAGTAATGGTGTAGATTGCTTTACTCCAGAATGATTGGAAGAGATGTTCTCTCTGCAATGTCTGTCTTGTATCCCTTTTCTCTGCCTTATGAGCTTATTACTCATTTTAGCATTTCTTTAATATATTTCTGCTCTGTTTGATTGATTCAAAAAAAAAAAAAAAAAAGGCAACAGTGAAATAGCATTTCACTGTGCAAGACAGTACAAAGTACATGCTTGATCAGCAATTAAACAACAAATAAATTATGCCAAGAAAACATATAATCTTCAAAAATAAAACCTCAACAACTACTCATGTATTAACCCACAACCGAAGCATAACTTTACTATTTTTGACCATCTGCTCAATGTTCCATTTACTACCATGGAAAATCCTTGCATTTCTCTTTTTCTAAAGATCCCACAACATCACAATTGGGATACAAAACCAACCTTCTGCATCAAAAATTGTGTTCCCAACCCAAGAGATAGTGTTGCCATGTCCTTAGGCAATGCACCCCAAAAGGATAAAGGGTGTTGGAAGGAGGGAGGGGGGGTATCAAATATACTCCATAATAAAGGAAAATTTTAGTCCTTCAAGCTTTTGCCTTTTGGCACTTGAAGAAGAGATGACTAATAGATTCTTGTTGTGGTTCGCAAAGGCTGCAATAATTCACAATACATAAACCTCTACAGGCTAGGATGTTCACCATTAAGAGTTAAGACTCTTCCATGTGCAAGCAACCACAGAAGAAATTTTGTACATAGAGAAGATTGAGAGGGCCAGGAAATTTATAAACAACAAAAAAGTGTGTCGACACTCATGGATACTCCCTCGGACACTCCATGCTGAGATCAACTTTTTTGCATATTTTTGAAAAGTTTTATTTCATTACTAGTGTTACAAGCATATTATGGCATGTCAGTAATACATGTATAGCAATATTGACCTACAATTGAATGAATATGCCTAATAATTGAATACTTATCACTAAAAAGGTAAATAATACTAAAATGTAGAGGTGTATCCCTATCACATCCAGTATTGTGTTTTGTTGGTTTTCGTGTCTGACACCTCATATCCATGTAGAATACCGAAACCCGTGTGTGTATCATTGTTACATAGCTTTTACTAAATCCCTAGTTCAAGCAATAACAAAAAATTTAGAATTAGCTGTGCAAATTTCTAATGTACATGTTCCCTGTTTCGACTATTTCAGAGTCCTTTGTACTGTTCAAATAGAGCACAGTTCCGGGGACAAATTGTGTAATTTGTCTAAACTGCCAATAAATAACAAGTATAAAAACAAAAAATCCACCAACATGAGTTTTTTTATGCAATGCATAAAAAAAAAAAAATAGTCCGTGGATAGGCACTACAGCAGCAATATCTCAGTCATTTATAACCAAAAAAAAAAAAGTTGCTTCGTATATTAGGTTTCTTGTGGGTCGTTATCCAAAACACTAGGGCTGAATAAAAAACCGATCAAACCGATCAAAACCGAACCGATTAGTTCGGTTTAAATTCGGTTCGGATCGGTTTCGATTTAAAAAAATGCAAAACCGAAGTGGTCGGTTCGGTTTTCGGTTTCTATGTGATTTAAACCGACCAAACCGAACCGAACCGAATATTTAAACATATTATATTATTTATATATATAATTTATATATAAATAATATAATATGTTTAAATATTCGGTTCGGTTTTATTTCGGTTTTGGTTCGATTTTAGTTGGTTTGGTTTGGTTACGGTTTGCATAAATTGGAATCGGTTCGGTTTCGGATCGATTTTGTTAATGGTCGGTTCGATTTCGGTTTGAAAATTTTAAAATCGACCTAAATTGGTTCGATTCACGGTTTAGGTTCGATTTAGGTAAAAAAACGAAAACACTAGCTTCTAGTTAAGTACCATGTAAAGATTATAATATACCAAGGGATAGGAAAACCTGATTGAACTCATGTCATAAAAGGCATCGGTACATCCCCCCTTGGAAACCATCTTTTTTGTCCCTTCTGCAAGCAACACTCAAAACGAAGTTTCAAGCTTCAAAAAATGCCACGTATGCTGTATACTAATAGTTAAGGTAACTGAGATTCTCATCTGCATAACATACTTGATCTCCCTAGTAACAATCCAAGTCCATTGTTGATTGCACTTTTATTTCTTAGCTCAGATGACAGAATCAGCCACCATGACTATTGATACCAATAAGCTCATCACCTTGGGTATGGAAAGGAAGTGGTGGAAGGTGGCAGCCAGGGAAGGAGACAGACCTCATTACCTATGAATTGAGATCACCATCCAAACAAGGATAAAAAAAAATAAAAAATAAAAACAGAGGCAGCCTATAAGGATCATGTTGTTGTTTACACTATTGATGGTAGGCGTTTTGTGGCTCCACAGGCATGTCTCAACAATTGTGTCTTCAAAGATCTTAATCTATCAGAGGAGTATGGACTATCAAGTGATGGATCTATTACATTGCCATGTGATACAGTTTTCATGAACTCTGTTATCTCGTTGGTTCAAAATCGTACACCTAAAAGGCCTTGTAAAGGCTTTGCTTTGATCAATAGCCAATGCTCACCTTCTGCCACTGTTCAATTAGGACAGAGCAGGCAACATCGTCAATGGATTTTGAGGACTTGAATGAACCTTGAATTTGTTTTCATATACATGACTAATATGAGACACTGTACTATAAACCTTTCAATTTTAATCTCATATGTACTGTTTCCAACTTCATGATAACTTCATAAACCAATACTAACAGCATAATATGAACTGAAATCGTAATAAAACGTGGTATTTGGATTCATCCAGAATATTAATGTTTTGCAAATTAGAACTTAAACAAGCTATGGAAAAGTTCACAATTAGTTGCTAGTACAGGATGGATTAGATTTTTCAGTCGGATGGAATTAAATTCAATTTCCAATACAACTTAGTATTTTGGGAAATTAAAGATGGAGGGTGACCATTGAAGAGTCATATGAAAAAATTAAAACCTTATCATACTTATCACTTCAAATCAATATCGCTAACCCGCCCTAATATACTTATAAAAGTCGCACGAATTAAAACCTTTAAAAGACAAATGAAAAAACTTGATGGTCTAAGCATGGAGTATCCAACTTGTGTCTGGGCGTCTGAGTGTCCAATAAAAATTAAACCCATTAACATTAGCACCACTGACATTTAAAATGCAAATAATAATAATAACAACAACAGCAACACTATGCCATTAAGTTAACACACAGAGATAGCATTAACATCTTATTGGTGTTGGTGGTAAGGAGTCACTGATGACTCGTCATTCCCCCACCACCAGCATCAGAATCCGCAGCACCACCATTTATAAGATATTAAAAATAAAATAAATATCACTAACTCGGTAACTTCCTCAAAATAGTAGTAACTCCAAGGGTGTTAGCTGCAAGGAATGTGATTTCTCGAAAAATGTTGAAATTTCACCGAATATCTCTTTTTCGAGTTATTGAAATTTCTTTCGAAATCCGAAATATTAATTTCTTTCGGTAGACCAATCTCAATTTTCCTACATTTTAACCAGTTTTAACTTTAATTTAGTATTAAAATTTTGTTGTATAAGTGATTCTTATACAATATATTGTTTGTATGACATTATGAGTCTTGTAGTATTATTTATGTAGTATTTAAGAGTTTAAAATGCTTAAATTATATTGATAAATTCAAAATTACAACCGAAATTTTTACATTTTTTCTGTACACAACAAAATATTTTGCAAAATATTTCTTAAAATCAACTTATCGAAATTACCTCGAAAAAAGAAATCACAATCCTTGGTTAGCGGTGAGGTGTGACCACTCCAAGGCTGCCGCCGCCAGCAACAACACTGACACCGTGTATTAACCATGTATTCTTCTACTTTGGACCATCAAGGAATAAAAAGATTTAAATAAAATAAATAAAGATTAAAAAGGGAAAATAAACAGCTAGTGTGGAATAACTTGTGATTCTACTGTACTACCACATAATGTGTAAAAACTCAAAAAGTGTTTAGTCCAGGAAACAGAAGCAAATAATCATTGATAATATGCCTTTCCAACCTTGGAAATAACAAATTAACAGCCTAGTCAGATGCTGAGATCAAACAAAACTGAAAGAAGCATGGATATTTCCTAGATTGGGTTTCTTGTTGATTCTAGCTATAGGCCCTTTGTTGATAGATCCCACTAGGTTTAGGTTTATGCATACATGTCCATTACTTTGGAACTGGAGCCACCAACACATTATAATGTACATCAGCACATCGGCACTTACTAACAAACTCTCTCGTCTCTTCTTCCAACGACCCTTTAAATTGAAATCCCTACTTAGGACTCAGCGTCGGAGACACTTCATATATGTACACTACCTCAGAAAATCTTACATACAACATACTCAATCTCCTTCCTAGCAATATAAGTTCTTTCTTGATCTATTTTTTCCTACCTAAGTAGAGAGACAGAAGTCACCATAGTCATTAACACCAAAAAGCTCATCAAGATAGCAAGGAAATGACATAAAGTGGCACCTGTAGTTGGATCTCATCAACTAGAATGAGTTTAGATCGGTCCCAAACACCCCCGATCATAGAATTTTGGCTTGCATTGCTTTACAATTCAGTTTTCTTGAAGTCTATTATTATCTTCTTGGTTTTTTCAAAGTCGAACATCTAGAAATCTTGATGTTTTTTAAGGAGTTTGAACGATTCTTGCATATTGCAAATGACCTAAAATGATTTCATCAAACAATGTGGAAACTTTATACTAATTAACTTCATCATGAAAATGCACCCATCGTCAAAATGTGTTGTTAATATGAAATTTCAAATTTCTATGGCAATGGAGCAACGGATCTCTACTTAAACAAAAACAAGAAAATAGTTCATGCCTAGTTGGAGGGTTGAGTTCAAGAGGGCGCTTTGGAGTGGCAGAGGCATTTCGTCAAACGTACTCTGTGACGGGTCGCAATGAAGAAGAAACGATGTGAGATACAAAATGGATTTAGGTATTTATATAGAAATCAAAAGAGAGAGAGAGAGGAATGTGTGTGTAGTGAGATGAAAGAGCAGGCTAACCAGTTGAGCTTGAGCATGGTTCATCGCCAGATTGGATATTGGCCGAATGAACAACGCATTATTTCCTTCAGAAGGAAGTTGGAGCTTACACGAAACATCCACACGGACGGATCAAGTGGATATTGCAAGTTTGGACTGAAACACAAGAAAACGTGTCAAAGCTTGGGCGGGTGATTTTGCCTCTACTTTGTGTCATAAGTATATTTTTGCCTAGTCACGTGAGGTTAATAAATGTACGTGGCGAGGTTAAAAGAACTGCAACATTGGATTAGTGCTCCAAAAATAAATTAAATAATTTTTAATAAATTTTAAATAAAAAAGTTAAGTGATTTTTGTTAACATGTTTAACATCTCAATCCAACTAGTTTTTAAAATCAAATTTTATTTATCTTTACGGTAATTTGCATTTTGCCCTTTTTATAAATCTTTTATTAAGATTTACCCTCTATAATTAATCAAATTGTATTTTACCTTCAAAACTAGCAGTAATCATGCGTTGACCGTCCATTTTCAAAATGTCCACATTTAGATGACCAAAATAACCTCAAAAAATCTAAAGCTGAGATTAAATATTATGTATCTAAAAGAGTTCATCTCGAAAAAATCTAATTGTCCAATTAAATTGATACACGTATCTAGAGAAAAAACTAACGGTTATAAAAATAAAAAAAATAAAAAAACAACAACACACCTCACCTTCTTTCCCGACCCACTTACCTCCTCCTCATTCATTTCTCTATCTGATTAAAAGTCCATGCCACTCACCCCATGGTCAATTGGATGCAAAATCTCCCTATCTTCTTCTTCACTGGATGTGCCAAACCCCTTATCTTTTTCTTCTTCACTATCGATGAACCACCACCATCAGATGTCATGGCCACACTCACTGGTGCCATCGTCGATGTTGGACTCCACGACCCACTCATGTCTCCCTTCTCATTCCTTCTTTGTAATTCACAAGCAGCCACCGATGCACTTATCTCCCTATTTTTCTAGTTCAACCCCCTTCCTCCTCTCTGTTTCACCTATGACAACATCGTCCTCATCGCTTCATCTCATTTTCTTTCCCTCTCATTTTCTGCATCAATTGTGACAATGTCATCGTGCATCTGCCTCCCTATTCACCCTAAGACAGCACCTCTCCAACAATTTTTATGTCATCATCCTTTCCAGGATCAGCAACAACAGTAATTTTAAGTTTCACTACTGATGATACATAAAAACGGTCACACCCATGAGCCGTACACGTGTCATGATGATCTCGAGAAACTACGAGTTCAAGCAACAATCCAATACGAATCCACATCGAGCAGTTCTCAGCCCGCTCGACTTTAGCCCACCAGGCGAGCCCGGACTCTCACAACATGCTAGGCCCACACATCTCACAACTATCCTCAATACCCGTAAGCCCTTTTCAGGCAAGTATCTAGAGGATCTACTTCGGACGGGCAACGATAGTTGTTATTTGCTCCCAACAAGAAAGCAAACACCAGAGCATCTTCCACATAGGGAAACTCTCTTCCACGAAATGCTATTGGATTGGGAATCTACTATTTCCCACGTATCTAAGAGCACGAAGCTAATAGGGAGCTTTCTTCCTATATCACGACTCCTAATTAGAGAGGGATTTCCACAAAGATCTCATCCCTAATCAACGTCTATGATGACCTGGTTAAACCAAGACTCTTTGCACTATAAATCAGACACTACACCAAAAACCCCCATTAGCAACGGTTCTAGACCGTGGGCGTAAGCCATTGCCACGGCTAAGAGCCGTGGACTACAGGGGCGTCGCAAAATCCTTTGTAACGGCTATAAACCGTTGCTAAACATTGTAGCAACGGTTTTATGTTTGAATGAGGGGCGTTATTTTCAGAAATTAGCAACGGTTCTAAACCGTTGCAATAAAAATAGCAACGGTTCCTAGCCGTGGCAAACGTAGCAACGGTTTATAGCCGTTACAAAATGTAGATATTAGCAACGGTTATAAACCGTGTCTAAGCATATTGCAACGGTTTGTAGCCGTTGCAAAATTAGGTACGGTTTTAAGCCGTGACAAATTTCATATATTAGCAACGGTTTTAAACCGTGTCTAAGATTAGCAACGGTTTTTAGCCGTGGCAAAAATAGCCACGGTTTTAAGCCGTGACAAGGTGTAGATACTAGCAACGGTTTTAAGCCGTGGCTAACCCTAGCCACGGTTATAAGCCGTGGCAAGGTAGCCACGGTTTTTAGCCGTTGCAATAGTTAGCCACGGTTTAAAACCGTGGCAAATTTTTTTTTTTTTTTTTTTTTTTGCTATCAAATGACTTTCACCATCAAAGTATAAGTAAACAAAGCACCCGTTTCAATATATCCTAGAAACGTTTTTTCTTCTTTTCTATACTAGCTTTAATGTCAAACAATTATCGACTGAAAATATTGGATGACTAAAAAAAATTCATTATACATAGAAGTCATGTTTTGAAAAACAGTATATGGAAATCTATCAATGAAATAACTGCTCAAGACTTACAGTAGTTGAATTTGTTACTACCACAAGGGTGGTCACCGGAGAAAAGAAAAGAAAAATTCCCACATGAGAAAAAAAAAAAAGCCTTTTGGTTTTATTATCGATTTTTCTTCACTCTGTATTGTCGATCCTCATTACATAGATGTTAGCCAGAAGCATCCACTGGTGCTGCACCGTCTTCACTGGATGACACAATACCCCATTGCCCATGAGTTGAGAGAGGTTCGAGAACATAAACCCCTCCATTGCTTAGACCCAATGCAAACTGGTGGGGTTTAGATGGATGGGCTGCAACCACCAGAGGATGCACACTCGGTTCGATCTCCCTGTTGAAAATGCACATGTTTAATAACAAAAGAAAGAAGAAGAGGAAGACTATATTTCAATTATTTGTAACATAATATACCTCATATACGCCATAGGGTGGATCCAACACTTCAGTGTAAGTGTTGAAGCAGCTAGAACACCCACATTTCCATTTGCAAAGCTTGCATAAATGGATTCTCCATCAATTAGAAAAGAAGAAGGACTTAACGTTCCTGCTGTCCTGAATATTCCAGGTGCTACATAATACAAGAAGCCCCACAAATCTGTCCAAAGAGACAGCGTGCAAGCCTGCAGCAACTCCACAGTACAGCTGCATGCATCAAGAGCATGAAGATCTATTGCAGCAGGAGCGTGAAGAACAGCACCTACAGCTGCAGCAGTCTTGCAAAAATCTAACAAGATGAGTTCATAATCTAACTTGTCATATTGTGCTTATAAAGATAAATTATATATGAAAAAGTTCATAATCTAAACATGGAGTGCCGATGAGTGTCAAAGTGTTGAAGTCTGCCATGCATGTCTGACAATATTGAAAAAATGACATCGGAATGTGACATGCACCTTGAGCTAATGGATACAACATTGGAATAGCACAAAAATCTAATATGCAACAAAGCATGGTTGAAGCAGATGAGCATATCTAGAAAAGCATGTCAGAGTAAAGAAACTTACTGCAGTCAGGCGCTTAAGAGTAAGTTTTGAATCCAAAGATGGATGTCGATACTTCTTTGAGAAACGCTCCTTGATGATTGATCTCCTTCCCACAAACATTGATTCATAAACAAGATTCAATCCATCAAAGAATTCAAGTAAGAAGTATGAACATAGTGAAAATTTAAGAATGATCAACTGCTTATCCACTATTAAGAAGCAGCAAAAAAGTTGCATTAAGAATACATTCATGAACAAGATTCAATCCATGAAAAACCCACACTGGTAGAAAAGTTATCCAAACTATACTATTGCATTTGTCCTTTTAAACTATATCAGGTCTAATCCCATTATCATAGTTGGATTTTCGCTTAAGAGTGGAATACTTGGAACACGCTCAATTGATAACAACGAATTAATGCCTCCAAACTGGAATGAATAAGAAAAGGTTCCATTATAGCAGGGCAAAGATGTGAAACAAAACCAAATACAGAGTTGAAGTGAGAAATAGATGAACATCCAGACCAACTAAAACCACCATACAGAGTTGCCAAAAGGGTATTCTTTTAAGACTGCTAATGAACATTAGAAGAGAAATCAAATGTTCTGGTAATATTATTTCTAAGAAACAACATGAAAATATCATTAAACTCCATAATTCATTATCTCAAGAGTCAAGCCACAAAAGGGAATTAGAATCTTATTACAAAACTTAGACAGCGGGATCTGCATTTAGAAGGCCAGGGCAGACCAAAATAAAACAAAAGCAAAGAGCTTGAACATAGGGAGACCGTATGACAAACATGAATCAGCAGCTATGAATAAAGAATAAGTCGTTCTGAATATAAATACCCGATACTCTTCCCAAACTCGAGAAATTTCGTCTTGGTAGTATTCTATTGAAGACCAGCTTCGAAAATTCCTAACAGCTTTGGAAGCACTTGACAAATCCTTGAGAAGCTTCTTTATAACTTTAACATCATTAGCAAGAGCGGATATAAAATGATCTTCATCGAAGACATCTGAAAAGTTGTTGCAGTTTCAAATTCAGTCTTGTTAGAGATTTAATCTTCCTCACACTTTCTCAAATAACTAATAAGTATGACATGGAAAGATCCAAACCTTGAATCTTGCCAAAATGACCGTTTATCAAGTTCAGGAATGACGAGAGTGGCATTTATAATACGAGCAACAGCAACCATGTCACATATCTGCAATTTAAACATGAGACAATTTGTGGCTAATTAGTCATATCTTTACTTTCTTGGAAAAATAATCATGCGTGTAAATAAAAGCAACTTGTGATAGGAGAAGTCAAACATTAACAGAAGTCTACCAAGTGGAGTATTTCTGGGCAAGCAATGAAGAAAGTGCTTTGTGCTTACAATTGCATAAGAAAGAACCTTTTTATTAGTTCCAGGAGAAAAAATTTTGTTGTGAAACCCAGCAAACATTTCACTTTAGGGGTTTGTCCGGGGTAACCAACTAATCAATCATAAATTTATGAAAACATTTCTACCACTTGTACCATTCCTTACTATATTAATCTTAATGCAATCAAATTAGAATGACACATTATGATGAAGTATGAGAAGATTCGGCACTCATGAGGTAACCAGAGGGAGGAGGTGGAGGGGCAGGGCCTCCTGGCTTTGATGGGGCTGATATAGGAGCTGGCGCACTTTTGCCAGTAGGACACCATACAGGATCCAAAGGATAGATGCACATCAATTGAGGGGGATAAGTACGACATACCTGGAATTTTACTGATAACCAAAATCATGACATTGTGAGGAAGATGGCCTTACTTTGCTTCACAATTGTATCCCCTGGTCTGCAGTACAAAGACTATATCATGCTCATTTGCAACAATAAAGAGGGGATATGTCAAGAAAACCTACTCATATATTTTTATCAAAAACAAATGCTGGAAAAAATTCAATTCATTCCAACATCTTAAGTTGAAAAAAAAAAAATTTCAAAAGAAATGTCTTCTCTTGCTTCTACCACTCTTGCTCACCTGAAGTGAAACATAACGAGATAACAAAACAGCTGAACTTGATGTAGGTTCCAAGTGTCTTCTCTGAAATTAGGCATTCAAAAACATTAAATATATAAATTAGACTCAATACACATGCAAGGCAAAGTGTCAATTCGAGATTAAGAGAGGATATACCGCCAGAAGGCTGCTAAAATTAAGAATGAAGGAAAACACTACAACACAAGGTTTCATATGGAAAACCTTCCAATCAACAGCCGTGAACAAGGAAAACACAACTTAAGCTTATCTTTTCTTTTCTTTTCGTTGTTTTTAAAATAACACCTTACATTTATCAAGTCAATGGTATAATACTAACAAAAACAGTTGAAACTCAAATGATAACACATTAGAGTGACAATGGAAAGACGGTCAAGCCATCCTTTGACTAGCATGATTCACACATAAAAAAGGAAAATCTGTCCAGAAAATTCATAAACGGGTTGAAAGGTAACCCATCCTTAGTGAGCTTGGAAAAGGGAAACCATACCAGGACATCTCTTGTAAGATCCCAGAGCTGGCGCACGTCTGTCCGCCATATCTCGTATGAACAAGCCATAGCCTAGAAGGTTCTCACTGAAGACAACACAGTCCATTGCATTGCCTTCACTTTTGTCAACTGGTCTTTTGTGTAAGCAAGTATTTAAACTTTTGTCAACTGGTCTTTTGTCAACTGGTGTGCCATCTCAATGATCTTGTCAACTCGATAACCCGAAACAGATACCAAACTGAATGTCAGTATAAATATCAACACCCCATAGTCATATCTCGCCTTGATTGTTGGGAAGAATCTCGAGAAAGACGATACTGCAGCTGTTACATCAAACCAGTTTCAATGGTAAGTAAAAGTTAAGTAACCAGTAAGAAAGAAAAGAACGAATTAATTACACTAACTCTTACCTAGCAGGAAAACAAAGAAACATAGAAGTATTGGTTCTCCTTCTTGTCCAGCCAAGCTAGCCAAGTGATTTTCATTTCTTTTTCCTATCTATACAACTTAACGCAGTCCGTGCTTGGAAATGTTTCAATAAGTAGTGCTTGTTGAGATTGCAATTATGTCCATACAGATAGAATGAAAAGATGCATCTTATAAACCCTGTAAAACAGCAGCATAACTAGATGTTGCAACGTAAAAATTCAATCAATAATTAGAAACCAACCAAAACAAAACAAGCCCATATAAACAATTGAAATCAACAAGTTGGTGTTTAAGGGAATGACTTACTTCTGATCTTCATCAGTCCAAGCGGATCGAACACACTCCACTGATACACAAAGCAGGGGATCTCCAAATACAAGAAGTATCTCAGTGACACTTGAAAAAAATCTCTTTGTTTCTCCCTTCTGTCATAAACTACACGACATCAGCAATACAATACAAGAAGTATGCACAATTTAAAAATACATGAAATCAAAAACCATGGATCAGAATCTGCAAAGCCTGACAAAGAAAAATACCTCACTCATCAATGAATCCAAGACCCAGAATCTCATTTTCCATTTCCTGCAAAGATTCCAATATGTTTTAGATCCAAATTTGCAACATCACCTGTAATGCAAAACAAACATGAAACACAAAACCAACCTCTAATTTTCGATATAAACCACAAAAATTTACAATCTCAATCTTGCAAGAAAGAGATAGACAACATAAAATATGAAACTTACCTTTTTAAACAACCTCTTATCAGTTTCCCTTCAGTTATAATTTTACACAAAATATGAAACTTACCTTTTTCTGCCACCTTCATCAATGGTAGCAAATGAAGCAACAACATAGCTATGGCATGTACCATGTTAGCACATTCATTATCCACAGAACTAAAAATGTTTACGTTGTAATGACTGAATTCAGATGCATAAACTTGTATTTGTGCTTAGTTTTATTTACTTATTTATTCATTGTGCTATGATCAATATTCATTGTAAAGACTGAATCCAGATGCAATAAGATGACACCTCCAACAGATCATTTACATATTTGAGACTTGAAGAATTGAGTTGGAGTATAAGAATATTGTAGTAGTATTGCAGACCTTAGAACATGCAGCATCCAAACTTCATGAAATCCTACCAATTTTAATACCAGGCAAACCTTAGAACAATAGGTAACTAGTTATAGAACTTGCTTAGAAGTCATTTATAGATCATTTGTGATTAAAACTTGGCAGCCTCTTATTTTGAATGCTTCATACTAAACAGACATCATAAAAGAGAACTAAAAGAGTCAAGAACTATTATTTTACCTTTCCTGGAATAAAATTTTTTTAACATGAAAGCAAGGAAAGAAGCAGAGTTCAAACTACGTAAGTCGTGGCAAAATATATTGCTTTTGATTTTTCAAACACATTCATCAAAGAACCACCCAGAATTACGTCAACGTTGAAGAGTCAACATCACTAAACTATATATCATCTACCTATTGACCAAAAACAAATGATCCAAATTGAAAACTAAAGACAATAAGCTCACCAGAGTTGCCAACTCAAACTGCAGTCCCAACTCTTGCATTCACTAAAGACCAGACTGCTTCCCTAGCAAACTCATCTGCTCATAACCTGAATCCATCAAATTCCAAGCTATAAGAATTCTTTCAAGCATTTTATCAAACTGTTGCACACTAACTAGATTTTGCATAGAAACTGAAGATCAATTTGGACGAACAAATTCAAACCAAACCCATGAACAAAAACATGAGAAGAAATGGTGCCCAGCACCCGTCAGCATTGACCTTATCGAGATAACCAAGTCCCAGTAATGAATTACTTCTGAAATATTGCACACTTAAGATTTTGCTTGTGATAGTAAGCAATTCTATTTTGCTGCATATCACGACTATTGAATTATGTACTGCCTAAGTGTCATAAGAATGATATCTCCACCAGATAAACTGGTATGTTGGGAAGCTAAGACACATGGACACTAAATGGAGTTTCTGTGTCCATATTGGACATATCTCTGTACATGTCATGGAGTTAACATGGTATGAAAACTTCTTGGACACTTCTCAGACATTTCTTAGTTTCGTTTTATGTTTTTTATTTATGGTTATACATTTTTAATGAAATGAATGTTAGAGAATACACTTCTCCAAGACCATTTCTACAATTATTATCAATCTGAATAATGAATAAAAAGAACCAGATTAGGGCTCCTCCTACATAATCTCTTGCTTTCATAAATTGTATGGACAAACAATGGACATAATACTATAAGATTTTATCATAGGAACTTTTTGTTCATTTGCTTTCATTCAAGAAAATGGCGGCAGTAAGCAGTGGACCCATTTAGCTAACACCTGAAGTTTTGATTCTAACCTCAAATCTGATCCTAAGTAAAGCTGCAAGTTGGGCAGGCTCTACCCAACATTTACACAGCAACGAGCCTGTTGAATCTTTCCAAACTTGCCAAAATAACAATTGTACCAATGACATTTATTTTTAATAGGAAAACTGCATGAAATTAGACAAATGCATGCCAACAGGAAACATACAAAAATAGAAACTTTGGAACTAAAGATAAGAATGGATACCTCATCCTTTTGGCCAGACAATGCCTTCGCCAAGGCGTTCACTTCAACAACCTTCTGTGCAGCAAATGCAAGCCATGATTTGATTTCATCATCTAGCAAATGCAGCGTCTCCCAATGAGAATTCACAGTAATATCTGCCCCTGCAAGCTGCAAATCCGATATCATCAAAATTTATCAAATGAAGGGAGAGATACAATTATGCTTATACTATTGTATTCATGCTGGGTCTTCATTCAATGATACCATGTTTAACAAGGCAAAACACACGGACAAATTTTGTATCTTCTATGCTCTACATGAATGCAAAAGATGTGAAATTTGGGCTAATTTCTCACTTACTCTCTTACTCTAATATTTTAATGGTTTTCCATGGAAAATAAAATAAAATCAAAGAAACCTCAATATTAGTTTTATTTTGTTATATCTGAGCTAAATGGCATACAGTATATAAGATATCCAACAAATACATAGTGTAAAACAATAATCGGAAAAAATTTGATGTCAAGGTGCAGGATTCATGGAATTATCTTTCTCAGTTTATTTTTAATTTTCTATCTAGATAGCTTTAGCATGATCAGATCTAGATGGGTGTTCAGCTGAATTCTTGCTTTCTACTGACAAAACTGATTCTAGCACTAAACTTGAAAAATTCACTATTCAAAATAATGGCCTTCTGATGCTAAACTAAAAGATATGTTCCTAAAGCATAAGATTTTGTGCCCATGTGCTCATACAAAATACCTTTGACCTAAACAATAACTTGTAAGGACCAATATGTTGTGTATACCGAAAGTTATTCATTTTCTAAATCATAATTATGCCATCATAATATGACATCAAACAGTTCTAATTGCAATTGCAAAATCCACTACAAAAATTATACAAGCATTCGCAAAAGTCGTTGTGAATCAAATAAGAAAATTCACAAAACAAAATGCGTCAACTACTAGAATAAAACAATTGGAGCTTGAGCGAATTCCTGATTCTTATCATATTCCAAAAACCTCATAATCCCAATTCAGAGTAAAAACTTAAACTTAAATCATGAGCAAATACCATCCTCTTTGTTCACTTCTCTTCACCGTAGGCCATTAATTACCAACTTGCTAAGCGTCCATAATAGCCAATGATCCTATTAGTCCCTGAAGGCCACCTCTTCCTAACATTTTGAACCAATTCAAAGCCAAATGATCAATTCATCGATCGCCTCTCTCAAGTTTAACCTCAATCTCAGCAAAATCAATTACTCACAGTGAAATAGAATCTTTTCCCCAAATACAAAGATTAATTCAAGCTAATCTTGCTCACAATTGAACACGATATCAACCCAAAATTCTTTAATTTGGAGCAATCAACTGTCAATTCAGACTCGTTAATCATCTAACAAACCAATATAGATGAAGAAATCGAAGGAATTCAAAGAAAATGAAAAGTTGAAAGCAGAGTAAAGGCGAAAACTAACCATGAATTGATCAAGCTCTTTATCTTCACCAACAAGAGGCTGATTCCCATGACCTCCAAGCACAGAATACTTTGCCACAACCTGCTGAAACTGCGCGAGCTGCGCGTCGATCCATGGCAACTGATCAACGGGAGTAGCAATGCGCAAACAAGCAACATGAGCAGAGAGCAGTTGCTCATACAAAGGATGAGCCAATATATCAGCCTTGTGCCTAGCCGTCTGACTTCTCCCTCTCTCTTTCCTTCTCCTTCTCCTTCTCCTTCTCTCTTTCCCTCTCCTTTAAATTTTAGGGTTTGAAGCAACATATGGGTTGAAAATTGGGGGAGAAGGAGCGGGAACGCAAAGCGGGAAGAATTTTTTTTTGCAAAATTTCGCCCGCGACAAATAGACTTACTGCTCCACACGCCCACGTGCAACACACGTGCACTTTTGCAACGGTTTTAAGCCGTTGGGAACAATACCCACGGTTTTTAGCCGTGGCTAACATATCAACGGTTTAGAACCGTGGCCAAGCCTTTTTTTAGCCACGGTTTTTAGCCGTTGGGCACTATAGCCACGGTTTTTAGCCGTGGCAAACACACCAACGGCTTAGAACCGTGGCCACCCCTGTGTAGCTAATCAGGCATTTTGGTGTAGTGAGACATGAGGTTGGTAAGCTAAGGTACGCTACAAATACCCTGTTACAACATTACACCTTCCTCGGATCCTTGCCTAACTTTAGCATCAGAGTATCATCGGCAACCCCACGGTGGTCTGTGGCTCACGTGTGCTACTTGTGCAGGACAAACATGTCAGCGAGACTAGGTTAGAGCAGGGAACGCAAAACGGTTGCATCAATTTGGTGCTGTCCGTGGGGATGACATAGTTCTTAACTTTACACTAAGCGTTGTCTCCTCCCAAATCCTAGAGAGATGGTGATCACCAGGTCACGCAACAACGAATCAGAGGAGACATCCAAAGCTCCGACTGTCCTTATACTAGTTCCTGCCATGCACGGGCAGCCTACTCACGCCCCTGCACCAACAACGGCAACCGCAGACCCCAGAATCGAGGTGCCAGTGTCCCAAATACAGCAGATTATCAAGGCGGTGGAGACACTCACAAGAAAAAATCCACCCGCTGCTGATGGAGACCAGGAACAATACAAACCTTCACTTCTAGTGGACGATAAGGAGCAAGCGCAAGAGAGCCAAGCCCCGCCAGTTCCTATTGGACTAAGGGAGGTTGTGCGGATAACACCGAGCTCACCACTATGACAAATAGGCTCAGCCCTGGGAATCCCCTTTGCAGAGGAGCACATGATCCTAACGTCCTGTATCGCCTCTCCGTCCGGTCATTCGTAGACCGGATAATGAATGAGGCCCTCCCAAGGAAGTTTACTCCCCTGAAGCTAGATTCCTATAATGGGACCACCGATCCCTTCAATCATCTACGCCACTACCAGCACGTGATGGCTCTCATGGAAGGATCCAAATCCATCATGTGCAGAACCTTTCCTACCAGTCTCAAAGGCCCTACATTGACGTGGTTCCACAACCTTTCGTCGAAGTCAATTGATTCTTTCGAAATACTGGCAAAGGAATTCCTGACCCGCTTCGTCGGAAGCTAGCGTTTCAAAAAAGGCCCACACTACATACTCTCTCTGAGATAGAGGTCTGGCGAGACATTCCGAGAGTATGTCACGCACTTCAACAATGAGCTAACCCTCATCGACGGATGTAGCGATGATGCAACCGTGACGGCCTTCACTGCGGGCCTCAGAGAAGGAAATTTCTTCTAGGGCCTTACCTTAGAGCCCCCTATGAACATGACATAGCTTCTCAAGAGCGTTCAAAGACACATCACCCTGAATGAGTCAAGGACCGCTAAGAGGGAGATCGAAGGCAATAGGAAGTCCTTAGCTTCTAAGGACAAAAAGGAGGGAAAGAGACACGAAGATGAAGAGCGGAGCAAGAGGAAGCACACTTACAATAGACTCGATCTTGATCATCATAGGCCAGAGAAGTCATCCAACTACGTTGGATCCAAAGTCGTGACACCGCTAAATGCTAATTTGTCGAATGTACTCAACTCCATGAAAATTTGGGAGGAAATGAAGTAGCCCTCGAAGACGCACTGAGTCCTTGCCAGAAGGGACAACGGCAAGTACTGTGCATACCACAAGGAAGGCGACTACAACACCAATGACTGCAAAAGTCTGAGGTATGAAGTAGAGCACTGGATCCGCAAGGACAAATTGAAAGATTTCTTGATGTTTGAGAAGCAGCCAGAACATACCAAGGATAGGGGGAGTCAGTCAAAGAGGTAGATAAGGAGACTCTTGGGATAATATATGTCCTTCATGGAGTTGGACCGAATGAAAACTAGTTGCACAGGTCTCGCAAGCGGACTCTGTTGGATATGCAGACACAACCCGCGAACGAGGACAAACGCGTTTGCTATTCAAGAATTCAGAACCCATTCCCACTTTGACCTTCATGGACAGGGACTTAGACAGAGTTCGAGGTCGACATAACAACGCCTGGGTCATCTTTGTGTCCATCGTAAAGCGGGAAGTGAAGAGAGCCCTCGTTGACACAAAAGCTCGTTCAACGTTCTTTTCTACAATGCTTTCCGCAACATGGACGTCAAAGAGGAAAACCTAACATCATCAGAGCACCCCCTGATCGGATTCAGCGGGGAGAAGTGTTTCCCCATTGGAAGGATAAGACTAGCCACAGCTAATGAATGTCCTATTTTTGGACTTCAGAGTGGTAGTCGCATCATCTTTCGACAATCTCATCCTGGGAAGGCCATGGCTCCATCAAACGGAGGCAATGGTCTCCACCCTTTATTAGTGTGTTAAGTATACTACTAACCACTCCGAAGGCACTATAGTGGAAACCAACTTACGGCACGAGGCTGCCACTACGCCGCACTGAAACAGATAGAGCGCTCCCAGATCCAACTACATCATGCAGAGCAGCTTGACCCAGTGCAAGGCCTAAAACAGAAGGGGCACCATTTTCAAGTGGTACAAAGGCAGTCAACTCTCCCGCCCAGCAAGTCGTAACGGCAATGGCAAATGGGAACACATCCCCACGACATTATTTCGGTGCGGTGATCTGCCCCTTTGCAAGGTTTGCTCTTCATTGACTTATGTAATGCCTTGACAGACCGCTAAATGATCCGCGAAAGTTATCAGAATTCGCTTCGAGGTCGAGATCAGTTTATTTCCGTCAACAGTTAGTTTGCTTTTAAGTTGTTTGTTTCCCTTTCCGTAGTCAATATTGAGTTTAGAGTTTTTAAGAGACTTATGTGATTCACAATCATTTAAGAAATAAAAAAAGGATTTTAGAAACAAACTCTTTTGATTATTGGAAAGATGTAACAACAAGCACCTTGAGGCGGATACAAAAGGCTACATACTACAAACGCTCTGAGGTATATACAAAAGACTGAGCACTACAAGCATCTGAATAAAGTGCGACTTGAAATAAAAGACTTGCTTAGACAATTCTGCAATGGACGGAGTCCGACGAAAACCTGCAAACCCTCTGATACGAGTAATATGCAAATGAGAGCAAAGATAAAAAGATGTTCGACCCCTTCCCAAGATAAAGGCAAAGTGTAAGAGGGGATTGAAAGGACTGAGTGGTCAGATTGCTCCGTCAAATCATTCCAGGAAAGTGTTTTCCTTACAGCATCAAGGACCAGATGACAACCTGCCGATTTCCTCAAAAAACGTCCCACCATCTATCCAACATCCTCAAAGGGTTAAGAAGAAGACAGATGAGGATGGCCACAAGCAACAACGCAATTACGATCCCATAATGCTTTCAAGAGAGACCATTTTTTCCATATGTGATGGGTGGTGTGACTGAGAGCTACCACACTCAAAGACATCGCACATCAACCAACACTTCGATCAGCCACTGGTCAGCCGCGAGATCTGAGCACATGAGGATACAAGTGGTACGGTGTAACACCAGGGCATCTCTTTTGGTAATAAATTTGTACAACTTCTCCGCAATATGAGAAGGAATTATGAGACCTCAGCGGATCAACTACGTGCCCACCCATATCGAGTGACCACGCATAACAACTATTGCCGTGCCTGAACGACATAAACATTAGAACACTCGGAGACTCCAGACACAGAGATACAGTTTCAGCCTTTGGGAAACCCATAACATCTTCTTTAGCCTTTGGAAAAACCAAAGCGTCTTCTTCAAACAAAACATTACAGGAGATAAACTCTGCGAAAGATATTGCCTACAACGATTGGAAAACACCATTATATAGACGTAATGGTTCACCAAATAGGCATTCAAGCATTGAATAGCGTATGGAAAACAGGAAGACCACTGTTCACAAGGAAACTATGCAAAAAATGTCAATCAATTAATGGCACTGAACGCAACCCCATCAATTGAGGGAGAGTAACCGATACTCAACCGTCACGCAACCTGTGCCGTATATGTCTCACCACGCTATACACACAACGCACCGTACAGGAAACCCTAGCCCTTCCTCTACGAGCCCATGGGCTCAGCCTGATAATCGAACATCACCCTGTAGCATGCATGGCACGAGAACCAGAATATCCTAGTCAACCCTGACATATGGATCGTACCTGCAGATCACCAGTCAGGTTAAGGCAACTTCCTCCACACCATGTGCCACACAGATGGATCAGGTTCAAACGCCCCTTAGCAGACAGACCCTCATTTCAAACCGGGCAAGCTTAGTCATCCATGACTGATGACAATAACTTCTAGTTCATCCCAACACTTAGTCCACCTAGCGCGGGCATCAACGGTTTAGGAAGTGGGAGTTTAATCAGTGTTATCACGCCTAGTGACGATGACTTGCCAAGGATCATTTCCCCCTTCGCGGACAGTGATTGCCAAACCTAATCAGGTAAGCATAGCTGGTGACAATTAGCGATGAAAGCTTCTGATCAAACCCTGGATTTGTAGCCCCCAATGCAAAGGTGTAGATAGTCTATAAGTTGGGAGCCCAGTCAATCCTGAACTGATTTTGACCGTTTGCCACGGGACCGCTGTTTTTCAGCGCGACCGCCGAAACACTCCCAAATTTGTAGTCTAGTGCACTCAGGTGTAGATAATTTGGATGGTGAGAGCCTAGTCAATTCTGAACTGATTCTAATGGCTTGCCACGGGACCACTTCTTTTCAGGTGGAAGCCTAGTCAGGGAGGGCGTCGACGGTTCAAAAGGTAGAAGCCTAGTCAGTCCCGAACTGATTTCGATGGCTTGTCATGAGAGCATTGTTCTTCAACTTGGTCATCAAACCCTTACTCCCCGAATCTGTCGTCTGCCTTGATCGGTCATAAATGATTTGGATGGTGGAGCCTGGCCAGTCTCGAACTTATTTCGACGACTTGCCACGGGACCACTGCTCTTCAGCCTGGTCGCCGAACCTTTACTCCCCAAATCTGTCATCCGCCTTGTTCTGTCATAAATGATTGTGATGGTGGGAGTCTCAAGCAGCTCGCCACATGGCCTCCGCTATCCCTCTCAACCAGCGGACACAAATATGAATCTAGCCACGTCAGCACCTCCACACTAAACAGATTGGCATCCTAACATTAGAAAAGGCCACTTATGCTGATACAAAGATAGTATAGTCGATTCCTGCATAAAAGCTTATTAGGATGCCGACCCGAGCTTATGGTGCCTGACTCAGCAATAACACTCTAACACGTACACTCGCCCACCACCGCTCGCCCATGGCAACAACTACAGCCGAGTAGTCAGACAAGCAAGCAATGACCCAGGTCATTCACAATACAAAGCGGTCAAGCCTTCTACTGTAGAACATCGTTTTCATTAATGGTCAAGACAAAAAGAGTACAAGCACACAAAATCGCTCCTAATCAGGAGAAGGAACGGAAACGGAAGAGTTGAGCCTAGTAAAAATAGGGGAGGAAGTTGCATCCATATGCGCTTCGACCTGGACGTCAGGGACCGAATCATCCGACGACGCAGAAGAGACATACAAGTCTACATATGACATCTTCTTATAACAATCAAGGTCTCACTCCAGATGCTCCTCCTTCATCAACGAAAATAGCTCCAACCGACCATGTACGACCCAGCGAAACTCACATTTGCCTTGTTCCTGAATAACTTCTTCCTCTCGCACCTTCACATCAATAAGTTTGTGTTCCAGCAACTCCAACTTACCAGTCAGCGCATCAACCTGAGACTGCTCTGTGGCTAGATTTCTCTTCACAACACTGAGTTCATGTCACCCAGCTCCAGCTGGTTTTTGGCTTTCCTCGCTTTCCAAGCATAGAAATCCACTTAGGATTCCAACTGTTGCTTCTCAGCGGCCCAGCCAGCTTCCTTTGAAGCACTATATTCAGGAAAGGATTGCAGCTCAGAACACGCTTTATCCATAGCCTCTTGCACAACCTCGACTTATCCGGCTCAACTCCTACCTGAGTTCGTCCCTTTCGGACACTGCCTCTTCCAGTTTGCACTCAAGGTCCTCCAAACGAGCCCTCTGAGCTTCAATTGCCACAGTTGATTGATCCAACTGCATTTTTTCTGCCTTCATCTTAAGCCGCTCAATTTCACGAAGCGCATCAGAATACAACGTTTGCACATGCGAGAAGACACGCTCCAAGGTGTACATTTTCTCAGAAGCCACCTCGACTTTCGTTCCATCAACGGTCGCGTGGCTCACATAAGACATATCCAGCATAAGGTATTTTAAACCCTTATCCATATACCCTTCAAGCAAATCCTCATCGGGTTTCAAAGCGTGGTCCATCACCCAGCTGTGACGCCTGCTTAGATGCTTCCTCGAAGCATACTCTATATCCACCTCTCGGTGCCCAACCCGCAAGCTCATCTTCACCAAGTCCAGTGCAAATAGGTTTATTCGTGTATCAGGATGAAGAGTCCTCTGATCTGGAACTACGCCAGCACCACCCTTCACGATCACCACCATCCTCAGACTCTCCTCCTTGGCTTTCCTTTATCAAAAGCAGTCAACCCTTTACTACGAGGCGACTCAATAGGATTCAAAGGCAGAAGAAGCGAAATATCCAAAGTGTTCTCCAACACTTCTAACCGCGACCCTCGATGAGACGATGAACCACGCGGATTACAGGAAACACGACCGGTACCCACGACCACTCTCAAACAAATCACTAGTGGGGTGATCAGATTCCATTACCTAGGGCGAATCTTCAAAAGGGACTTCTATCAGAATGGCCCCACACGAATCAGCGCCAGCAAAAGCCGCCGTTGTAACCCGTACCAGACAGTCATTCAGAACCTCGACCTACGTGTCACTAAGTTTCGACCCATATGTGACTCCCGCCAATCACAGATAATCTTCTTCCAATTCGGGAACATTAGACTCCGCTTCAACAAGCCTAGTAGACTCGCTCTCCTTTCTCGATGGAGCGGATCGTGCCGAAGATGAACTAGTTCTAACACAAGACTTCTTCTTCATAAAGGAAGCAAGCGTCTCAGACGACTCTTCCACATCAGACAGGACAGGAGCAGTAGCCCTAGCAATCTTCTTCTTTCTGGAAGAAACCCCATCTTCCAACGTAATGTGCGCTTCTCGGTACAACGTGGGGGCAACATGCCAATTGTCCCACATCCCACTGCAGATGAAGTTAGAAACTCTGGTTACATCAATCACAACCTTTTGAGGCAAGTCACGGAATTTTTCCATGATGGTTTGCTCCTCCAAAGTAAGAAGAGTAGTGGAAAACCTCCCTGCAGAAGAACATGAGCAACAGTTAGTCAATCTATCATCAGCCACATCAAAGTTGCAAGAAAAGATTCGAACTTATGAAACAGTTTGAATTGTCATTCAAGCGAACAACCCTTGCATCAGAAATAGTTCGAATCTGCAAGGGCCAAGAAACAAAACTTTTTCTAGAACTTGAAATCATTAGGCAGTCTACCGAAGCACTTTAGAGTCCTCAACTTACAGACAACATTGCTCTATAGCCGAAGAGTGGTAAGCAACTGGATCACTCGTGGTGTCACATTAACGTTGACATCCTTAACACGAAGCATCATCATGAGGATAACCCTGTATCCATTGGGTCCCAACTAAGCAGGAGGAATCCCTAGCAAATTCAAGAACTCCCAGATCATGTCCAAAATCAGGAAACGTACTCAAGTTTGAAGCATCCCCTAGTGTAAACAAATAAGACCACCCGGAGGAGACATTGGCGTCTGGTCACCCGTTAGAAGGTTTGGCAAATCTTCCAGGACTCCAAACCTAGTACGGATTTCAGCAAGACTAGGTTCAGACAACAACCTGTCTTAAAAAAACTCTAGGCCCTCGACCAAGACAACATCATCAAGAAGATTTTCTTGGGCCATGGGGAAGACGAACAAACTCTTCTAATCAAAACGATATCTTTGAAAGCAAGAAAAGTCATAAGTTGCACTGAGGATGACCTATATAGGCGATGGGTTACCGCATATTTTCCGCCGAACCAACGCACATTCAATTAATGCAGCGTGCGACTCAAGCAACGATTCAAATTCAATCATCATGTGTGGCACATCCCTTCCAGATATGACTTAGCAAACAGATGTGATGGCCCACTAAATCAAAGGGAGTAGTTGATGATACATAAAAACGGTCACACCCTTGAGCCGTACACATGTCATGATGATCTCAAAGAACTGCGGGTTCAAGCAACAGCCCAATACGGATCCAGCCCGAGCGGTTCTTAGCCTACTCAACTTCAGCCCATCAGGCGAGTCCGAACTCTCACAGCATGCTAGGCCCACACGTCTCAAGACTATCCTCAATACCCGTAAGCCCTTTTCAGGTAAGTATCTTGGGGATCTGCTTCAGACGGGAAACCACAACTGCTTTTTGCTCCCAACTAGGAAGTAAACACCAAAGTATCTTCCACACAGGGAAACTCCCTTCCACAAAATGTTCTCATTGTCTCCCGTGAATCTAGGAGCACAAAGCTAACGAGGAATTTCTCTCCTACAACACGACTCCTAATTAGAGAGGGATCTCCACAAAGATCTCCTCCCTAATCTACGCCTACGATGGTCTCGTTAAATCAGGACTCCTTGCACTATAAATAAAACATGAGGTTGGTAAGCTAAGGTACTAGAAATTCTCTGTTACAACATTACATCTTCCTCAGATCCCTGCCTGACTTTAGCATCGGATCCATTGGCCATCCCACGGTGGTTTGTGGCTGACATGTGCTACTTGTGTAGGTCAAACAGGTCAGCGGGACTAGGTTAGAGCAAGGAGCGAAAAACGACTACATCAACTACAATAGGAGAATTCGTTTTGAATTGACACTCCGAAATTGCATGAATTAGAGTCATGTACTGACTCCCCTCTGCAATATCAAAATCAACAATACGAACATTGCTTTTATTCCCTGAGTGTTCTTTGATTGTTTCAAGAATTGTGAAATTAGCAGCCATAAAACCTAGCTCGAAACACGGTGAAGCTTCGTAAAGTAGTTTCATTGCCATTGTATGTTCACTCATCATAAGCTCAATCATAGAATTTGAAACACTATCTATTGGATTCACTTTTGATTTCAAAGCACCAATCATGTAAAAGGTCAATCTCTGCTTCGGATATTTTCTAGGATTCGAAACCTGCCTCAACCGATCAAGATTTGCCACTGTGACATATATTTTACCTTCTGAAATCGCATTCCCAACATCGATCAAACTTGTTTTGATGAAATTGTCGTAGTAGATGGAGAAGATAAATTTGAAGTTTATGAGCTCGAAGAGGTTAGAGAAGGAAAGAAGATGAAAAAGAACCCATCAATCCCCTTGATCTGCTTCGATTAATGAGGTGGATTACCTTCAACTTGGATTCAAATTTCAACAATTGGCTTCAATTCAATGTGTATGTGTGTGTGGGGGGGGGGGGGGGGGGGGGGGGGAACAAAGAGTGGTGGTGGCGGTGTTGCTAAAAATTGAAGTGAATTTGGTGCTAAGGATTTGGGTGGTGGAGGGATGTGATAGTAGAATGGGGAGTATGGGTCGATTAGGTTCGAGGGCGGTGGTGCAGTGTCATGTTAGAAAGGTGGAGGATTGAATGCTCCACCAATTGCACCACTTCCACTACCAGGTGGTGGTGGTGGGTAGTTTGGTGTTGATGATGGAGGTGGTGGAGAGTAATAGCAGCTGCAACCACCAGATGATGGTGGTGATGGTGATGGTGGGGATGGACAGTATGTGGTGGTGGGGGTTTGTGGTGGTGAGGGTGGTAGTGGTGAGGGAGGTGGTGGAGTTTGATTTTGTTGGCATGCGGTGCATTTGATCTCATCAATGGTTGGTGTGAGGATAATGGTGTTGTGAGTGGTGCTGGTGTTGATTATGTGAGGGTGGACGGAAAATGGGGAAGGGCGGTGGTGGTGGGAAATTTTAATAGAGAGAGGAAGGAAGAGGGGGATGGGTGGGTTGGGGGAAGAAGGTGAGGTGTGTTATTTTTTTAATAACCGTTAGATCTTTCTCGAGATACACGTATCATTTTAATTGCACCATTAAATCTTTTTCGAGATTAACTCTTTGAGATACAAAACATTCAACCTCAACCTTAGATTTCTTGAGGGTATTTTGGTAATCTAAATGTGGATATTTTGAAAATGAATCATCAATGCACGTTTACTACAAGTCTTGGAGGGGGGCTAAATGCAATTCGATTAATTATGGAGGGTAAAGCTCAATAAGGCATTTATAATAGGGGGAAAATGCAAATGACCCTTGATGTAGTCGATTTTTGCCTTTTGCTTTGACCCTGTTCCTACTGACCTGCACAAGTAACGCACGTGAGCCTCAGATCACCGTGGGGTGGCCAATGTCTCTCCGATGCTAAAGTTGGACAGGGATATGAAGAAGGTGTAATATTGTAACTTGGAATTTGTAGCATACCTTACCTTACCAATCTCATGTCTTATTTATAGTGCAAGGAGTCCTGGTTCAATTAGGCCATCGTAGCTGTAGGAGGGAAGTTTCATGTTAGGTGTGCACTTCTAGATACGCGGGAGATAGTTCCTAATCCAAGAACAATTCGTAGAAGGGAGTTTCCCTGTGTGAAAGATACTCTAGTGTTTGCTTCCTAGTTGAAAGTAGAGAACAACTGTAGTTGCCCGTCCGAAGCCAATCCTCGAGATACTTGCTTGAAAATGGCTTATGGGTATCGTGGATAGTTGTGAGATGTGCGGGCCTAGCATGCTGTGAGTGTACGGATTCGCTTGGCGGATTGAAGTTGAACATGCTTAGATCCGCTTGGGCTAGATCTGTGTTGGATCGATGCTTGGGCCCGTATTTCATCGAGCTTACCATGACATGTGTTCGACTCAAGAGTGTAACCGTTTTTATGTATCGTCAGCTAATCTCCCCGAGTTAGTGGGGCGTTTACGTTGTTCCACTAACTCATTAAAAAGGCATTGTACCATCGTGATGATTGGACTTGAAGTATTGGTTTTGAGTGGCGCATGACATTTAATAGGTACGCAGACTGCTCGAGGAGGGAAAGTTTGGTTTGCCTCCTCATTGTTATTTATGTTATCTTTTCGAACCATAGTATCAGTTCTTTCTTCCAATGGCCTATGGTGTCAAAATTGCTTCCAATAATTCGTTATCCCTCGTCTGTATGAATCACTTTGGTGATAATCTGATCGTCAAAACTTAGTTGATCAGACTTCGTAATTTATTGTATCTCCGGAGATTTGTATCTTGTTCCTACAACTGGAGTGTTAGGTACGTTTGGTGCTTCTTTACTCATTTTCGCTTGCCTCCCATTCAGATGGCGTCGAGCGGGTTTAAGATATTGCTAGCAATTCTTCTGAGGGCTCATGTTTCTGGCTTTCATTTGACTCCACCGGTGGTTCATCGTCTGACCAAAGTTCGGCTGAATTTCAGGGGTATCTGCATACTGACTTGTCCACTTTGTCTGCATTTGATGGTAAGTAGCGCCGAATCCTGGGAGAAGCAATGGTTCTTGGCTTTGGTGGATTCTGGCTACTTCAAGCTCGGGAGTCGTAGAGTGTCCCGATACTTTCAATTCGATCACGTTGAGTTCTTCTTTATGCATATGTATTTTTATGCGTTCTTCTTGTGATGTTGGTCCTGATGTTTTTTGTTACTTGAAGAGAAATTTGTTATTCCGTTTCTCAGTGAGGAAGAGAAGCACATGGATAAGAAGTTTTTGGAGCTTCCTTTGATTTTTGTTGATGAGGTAGTAATGTTAGGAAATGTCATACGCAGTGGGCTGCTGCGGTGTTCTTATGGGGATCACCTAATGTCGGGTTTCTCGGCTAAGGGGTGGACGCTCGTCGTGTGAAGAAGAGGAGTCTGGCTCTGTTAAGCTTCTGCAAGCTTGCTGAGCTGGAGACGAACGTGCCTCTTGTGGTTGCCCCGAGAAAAAGGCAGTCTTCTGTAGTGGCGACATCTTTCTTTGGTGCCCGTGCTTCGGAGCCACATGTTCCTGTCTCGTGCATCCTAAAGTCTGTGGGAGGGTCCTTGTTTTGGAGAAGGTATTTGCCGATCTGCGGATGTCATACTCAGATGCCCTTTATCAGGTAGAAAGTTTAGGCACTGTTGCGGACCACGAGGGTGGGAGGCCCCGACCCTTGTTGTTAATGCGGTGGATGAAATGAGGGACTTGGTGTCGAATCGTGTCGAGCTGAAGCGGACATGGTAGCATTGGAGTGCCTGGATACTGCTATGGACAGGTGGGCCTTTGAAAGAAGGGCTGAAGAAGCTGAGAGAAAGCAGTCGGAGGTGGAATGGGATGTCGAAAGTCAGCTGCTAGAAGCCGTAATAAACGAATGGCTTTGTCGTGCTCTCGAGGCGAAACAAATGATGGTCGAGAAGCGCTCGCATTATGAAGCGTTGTTGGACGCAGTAGATTTTGAGGTGACTGGCAGGAGGCTGCTAATCTAGTCAGAGGTGATTCGGGGCAGACTAGAGCTCCTGGAACTGATTAAGGGGGAGTGTCCCGATATTGATCTCAACTTTGCTTGCTATAGGAGGGAAGCTTTTGGGCCGATTCAGTGAGGGGAAGGCTCTGGCACTGTGAGACTAACTGATGAGGAATATGTTTCTCCTTAGATTGTAATGTCCATTCTTGAGCGAATATCATGTAGACACGTTTTCTCTTTTGAATGAAATTATTGTTTTGCCTTGCATCGTTGTATTTTCTTTTGTTGTTTTGTAGTCTATAGGGTTTGTACTGTCAGGCGAAATTTTTTTGTTAGTCCAAATATATTGTTATGGTCTCTCGCTATCGCGGCAGATTAGGGGTTGATCAGCGGGAGTCGTCGTTGGTCAAGAGTTGACCAAATTCTTTTAGTCATTGTCTGCAATGACTCCCTCGGTGTTCGGGGACTAGCGCTGACTTCTGCCTCGATTCCTTCAGCCGTAGTGACCTTCACGAAATGGGTTAGGCTTTGCATGTCCGGATTTGTTGTCATAAGTTTCAAACTGATTAAGCTTTGCTTGGTAAGTTTGGCGACCATTGTCTGTATCAAGAGCAATATCCCTTGGCGAGTCATCGTCACCAGCAGACAAGCGCTGACTAGACTTCCACCTCATAAGCCATCGCGATCCGTGCGTGGTGAATTAGGCTTTGGGAACCGGAAGCCATCGTCATTAGTCACGAACTGACTAAGCTTACCTGGCTAATTCAGTGATCACCGTCTGCATTGAGAACAGTGATCCCTTGGCGAGTCATCATCATCAGCGGACAAGTGCTAACTAGACTCCCACTTCCTTAGCCGTCGTGACCCGCGCGGAGCGGATTAGGCTTTGGGCACAAAAGTCATCATCATTAGTCGTGAACTAACTTAGCTTACCTGACTAATTCGGCGATCATCGTATGCATTTAGAGCAATGATCCCTTTGCGAGTTTTCGTCATTAGAGGACAAATGCTGACTAGACTCCCACTTCTTCAGCCGTCGTGACCTGCGAGAAGCGAATTAGGCTTTGGGCACTAAAAGTCGTCATCATCTATCGCGAACCGATTAAGCTTACTTGGCTAATTCGACGATCATCGTTTGTATTGAAAGCAATGATCCATTAGCGAGTCATCGCTATCAATGTACAAACACTGACTAGACTCCCACTTCCTTAGCCGTTGTGAACCACACGGAGCGGATTAGCTTTGGGCACCAGAAGTTGTCGTCATCAGTCGCAAACTAACTAAGCTTAGCTGGCTAATTCGGCAATCATCATTTGCAATGAGAGCTATGGTCCCTCAGTGAATCATCATCATCAGCGAACAAGCACTGACTAGACTCCCACTTTCTCAGCCATCGTGACCCGTGCAGAGCGGATTAGGCTTTGGGCACCAGAAGTCGTCTTCATTAGTCGCGAACTGACTAAGCTTACCTCGCTAATTCGGTGACCATCGTTTGCATTGAGAGCAATGATCCCTTGGTGAGTCGTCGTCATCAGCGGACAAGCGCTGACTAGACTCCCACTTCCTTAGCCGTTGTGAACCACGTGAAGTGGACTAGGCTTTGGGCACCAGAAGTCGTCTTCATCAGTTGCAAACTGACTAAGCTTACCTGGAAAATTCGGCGATCATCATCTGCATTGAGAGCAATAATCCTTTGGTGAGTCATCGTCATCAGCGGACAAGCGCTAACGTGACCCGAGCGGATTAGGCTTTGGGTAAATGTGCGAGTTTGGCCGTAACCGGGGTTAGCGAGGGTTATAACGAACATCAGAGGAAGTTGTGGTAAAAGCTAAATATTTTATTGATAATAATTTTTTAGATGCACTACATTCCATGGTCGTTTTAACTGGTCGCCATTGGCGTCTTCCAGCCGGTATGTTCCCAGCCTATTAACCTTAGCAACTCTGTAAGGTCCTTAAAATTTTGGATTTAGCTTTTCCGCCCCGGCTTCCTTGGTGTTTTGCTCGGTATTCTGCAATACCTAATATCCCACCTTGAATTCGAGTGGCTTGACCTTCTTGTTGTAGTATTACGTCATCCCTTGTTGGTAGGCGACTATTTTGGTAGAGGCCAGATCCCGCTTTTGGTTGTTCAATATGCCCAGTGTATTCATGGTAGCTCTGGAACTCATTTTCCTTTGGTTGCATCGAGTTTTCTTTTGATGGTTTCTAGGATTGTCTGGTTGGTGACTTTCATCTGGGGGTGTCCTGGCGAGGGGAAGTTGTGACTCACTCCAAGGCTTTTGCACAGTTCTTTGACCTTGCTACCTTCTAACTGGGTTCTATTGTCGATGACCAGTACTCTGGGGATGCCAAATTTGCACACGATGGCAGCCCATATGAAATTTTTGATCTTGACCTGCCCTATTTTGGATACGGGATTGGTCTCGACCCACTTGGTAAAGTAGTCGACGGCGACAATGAGGAATTTTTTACGAGCCTATGTCGGGAAAGGTCCGACAATGTCCATTCCCCAATGAAGAAATGGCCATGGACTAGTCATTGGAGTTAGTGACTGGGCTAGCATGTGGGTGTATGGTGTGAACCTCTAACATTTATCGCACTTGCGAACTATATATTTGGTGTTCCGCTGCATGGTCGACCAATAGTACCCTAAAGTCAGGGCCTTGTGGGTAAGGGTTTTCCCACATATGTCGTTATGGATAGCGTCCAAGACTTGTTTAACCTCTGAGTGCAATAAACATCGGAGCAGTGGCCATGTTACCAATCTCCTGTGTAATTTTTCCGTTTAGGAGAGTATACCTTGTTGCTGTATTTTTAAGTTTCTGTGCTTCGACCTTACACGTTGGTAAGGCTCCTGATGTTATATATTATAGTATTGGAGTCATCAATTGTGTTGTGTCTCTGCGACGCAGATATTCCCATGCTTTTCTTCATCGAGGCTTAATTTCTCATGATATTCGATGAGGCTGCTGGAGACCTCCCTGGAAGCTGAGGCTTCTTTTACTAGCTCGTCAGTCCTCTGGTTGTCGTCTCAAGGGCATTGTGTGAGCTGACAGTTCTTGAACTTGCTTATTACGCCGAGTACTTTGTTGCGGTAGGCTATCATGCTCGGATCTTTGCTATTGAAATCTCCTTTGACCTGGTTGACTACTAGTCTTGAGTCGCTGTATATTGTTACCTAATCTATGTCGATCTCCAAAGCTAGCTTTAAGCCCGACAAGAGGGCTTCGTATTCAGCCTTGATGTTTGAAGCAAAGAAACCAAATCTGACTACCTTTTCGACTGTGAAGCTGCTAGGGGAGCGAAAACTGATCCCTACACCGCTTGCCTTATCAATTGAAGATCCGTCGTAGCACAGGGTCCAATCTTGGACACCGAATTTTGTGAATTGGTAGCCTAGCTAGCTACTTTTGGTTCTTCTCCGCCGGTGAATTTAGTAATGAAATTTGCGAGCACTTGGGCTTTGATGGTGGTTCTTAGAGCGTAGTTTATGTCAAACTAGGTACCCAAGTTCTACTGACCATTTTACCATCCTACCAGATAGCTCGGGTTTATATTATACCGAGCGGAGTGGGTGTTTGGTCAAGACTGTTATGGAATGGGCCTGAAAATAGGGCCTTAGTTCCTAAAGGATACGACTGGCGCTAGAGCCAACTTTTCTAGGTCCGGATAGTGTGCTTCTGCTTTTACGAATGTTTTTCTTGTGTAGTATATTTGCCTCTAGGTTCCATGGTCGTAACATACGAGGGCTGAACTGACAGCGTGTTTGGAAATAGCAAGATACAAGTATAATGTTTCACCTATCGCAGGCTTTTGAGAGTAGCCCTGGACTCCCCATGTATTTTTTCAAGCTCTGAAAGGCTTGTGCGCATTCCTCGCTCTACGAAACTATTTTGCTCCCTCTTAGTATTTTGAAGATGGGGAGGCACTTGTTGAATGACTTTGATATAAATTTGTTTAGTGCTGCTACCCTCCCAGTCAGGCTCTGAACTTCTCTGATATTAGATGGGGACTTTATGTTGAGAATAACCTGAATCTGTTTCGGGTCGACCTCGATTTCCCTTTTGTTAACTATATAGCCTAGGAATTTCCCAGACTCGACTCCGAACGTGCACTTTTGCGGGTTGAGCTTCATCCGGTATTTTCTGAGTTGGTCGAATGCTTTGGTAAGGTCCTGCATGTGGTCAGGGCTACGAAGGTTTTTTACCAGCATTTCATCGATGTATACTTCCATATTAATATTGATCTGTTGCTTGAACATTCGGTTAACCAATCGTTGATAGGTAGCCCCAACATTCTTTAAGCTGAATGACATCACCCTATAACAATATATTCCCTTTTCTGTCATGAAAGAGGTTTTCTCTTGATCTGGGGGTCCATTAATATTTGATTGTAGCCAAAATATGTGTCCATAAAGCTGAGGATGTTGTGTCTCGATGTTGCGTCTACGATCTGATCGATCCGGGGAAGTGGGAAGTTGTCCTTGGGGAATACTTTGTTTAGATCGGTGTAGTCTACGCACACTCTCCACTTTTCATTTTTTTTATGAGAATGGTGTTTGCCAGCCAGTCGGGGTATCGTGCTTCCTTGATCATGTCCGCGTCGAGTAAATGTTATACCTCATTGTTTATGATAACATTTCTTTCGGGTGCCATGACCTTTTTTCTGTCTAACAGTTTTCAACAAGGGATCTACTTTGAGGCGATGGGTAATGATTGAAGGGTTGATCCCCACCATATCCTGGATAGTCATGGCAAAGATGTCCTGGTTACGCTATAGTAGCTTCGTAAGTTGCTTCACCACTTCCTTGTTTAAGCGGGAGCCAATCTGAATGGCCATACTGTTGCGAGGGTTGTCAAGGTAGACCATTATGGTTTCTTCTTCTAGCTGTTCGACATTGGGCCTACCTTGAGGGCTTACTGGTGCCTCATTGCCTAGCGTCGGTTGTTTCTCCCTTAGACCTCGAGTTGGGCGGAGAATAGCTTTAGCCTTTGGGTTGACTACCAGTTAAGGATCGCCGGATGTTGAAGTCGTCATGTATTGGAATTCCCTTGCCACCGATTGGTCTCCTCTCAATGTACCAATTGCTTGGTTCGTAGGATACTTGACACACTGATGCAGGGTGGAGACTGCCCCCCCCCCCCATCTGATCTAACAAGGGTCTGTCGAGAACCACATTGTACGTCGAAGGTGTGTCGATCACTATGAACTCTAGGAACAAGGTTTTCAGAGTCAGTTGTTCTTCCGTTGTTATCATTAGTTGTATTTTTCTTAAGAGGAACTGTTTCTCACCACTGAAGTCGGTCACTGGACGACTATCAGGGACTAAGGCTGTTTTATCCAGCTGCATGTTGTGAAGCTTGCGGAGGAACATGACGTTCATCAAGCTCCTAGTATCGATCAGGGATCTTCTTACCTCCCATCTCGCAAGGGAAAATGTCACCAACAGGGCATCATTGTGTGAGATTTTTACGCCCTGAAGGTTCTTCTGTGTGAATGCTAGCGGTGCGGATGAGCCCTACTTCTGACCATGTTGTGTCAGTTGTCCATCACGTACAACTTGAATCCTCAAGCCTTGGAGAGCCCTTTTTCTTGACCTGTTGGACAGTTCAGACTTTGAGTGTGCTCCGTAAAGCGCATGTATCATGTTGACCGAATGTTCCCTGGGTTTGGTATTCTCCCGCTCTTGTCTCTAGATCATGAAGCTGTGTGTTCTATTTGCCAAATCTGTTGTGTTTGCTGGAGGATTCGCTGTCAGAAGGTTGTCAAACCCTCATTTTCACAAATTGTTGCGTCGTCGCATGAGAAGACGATGTTTAACTCATTGTTGAATCGAGTTAAATACGTCTTTTGTGTCTCATCAGAACTTCGCTTCATCGATATGAACATCTAAATCATTAACTGGTCCAGGTGCGTGGGAAGAGATCGTACATCCAGCTCAGGATTCAATGGTGCTACTGTGTTCACGGGGGTGCGACTATGTTGCCTGCGTTCGATGATATTCACGTAATTATTACATAATAAATTCCTTAATTTATATATGTTAGTGTTTCGATTATTATATTTTATAATAATTATTTCGTTTTCATGTCTTTGTAGGAATTTGAGCGTGAACAATGAAATCATATTAAGGCGACAATTTAAGGAATGACAATTAGTCGATTCTAGCGATGGTACAAAGTAGAGGGTCACATATCTAAACCTAACCCAAATAAAATTAGGTCCACCTAATTTTACCTAAACCCAAACCCAAACCCAAACCCAAAATGCTAACCTAAAAACCCAAGCCCAATGCCTTTTGGAGAACCCAAGCCCAAGAAAATAGGATAACCCTATTTAGCTCTCCCCAGTTTAGAGAAACTCTTCCCTCTTCCTCTCTCTTTTCCTACTGGTGTTCTCCTCCTATCTTTTCCAGCCATCACACCAATCCACCCTGCCGGCAATCCTCGCTCGATAGGAGAGCCGGCAGTGAAATAATCCCGCCATCACCACCTCACCTCGCCACCGTCCAACAACCACAGCTGCCTCCACCATCAGACTCTCCCTGTTCCATCATGCCAAACAGCCACCATCCCTGTCTAGCAACCTCGCCACCAGAGCCACAACCACCACCACTAACCACCGTGAAACAAGGGCGTAACAACCATGTTTCACGTTAAAAACTTCACCTCGTCACCCTGTTTCGCACACCCACAGCCGCCACCATCTTCTTGTCCCTCTCTCTGTTCCATCATCCACACTGCCGCCATCCACCATCAGACGCACCACCACCGCGACAGGAGCAGAAACAGGGAGCATCGCCCCTGTTTCTCTACCTCCTTTTGTTATATGTCGCTCATCTCTCTCGACCCTCCTTCCTGTTTCCCTCTCTTCCCACGGTCTCTCCCTCCTCCACCCCTCTCTCTATGTTCCTTCATCACAACCAGACCACGCAACCACCGCAAAACAGAGCTCGCAAGAGCACCACTCCTGCTTTTCTCTCTATTTCTGTTTCCCTTCCTGTTCTTCCCTCAGCCTCTCTCTATCTCTTGCAGGTAACGGAGCCAGTCGGAGGAACGAAAACGAAGCAACAGACGTGGCACAGAGCGCGTCGCACTAGAGACGAAGCACAGAGGAGCGAAACTTTGGTAGGAACCAAATGTTTTTCAAATAGTTTGTTATTTGCACCCCGAGATTTTGTAAGAGCCACCACAGTGCATTTGCAATTTTTTTCTCGAGATTCGTGTTCATGTAGAGATGAGTTGCGGTGTACCACACCACAAGGAGATGACCACCACTACCATGGAGAGCTAAACCCTTCGCCAAGGCTAAGATGAAACCAATTGGGTTTCAAGAGTTTGTTCTAGTTTGACTTTTTATTTTATTATGTGCTTAATTGCAAAATACATTTAATTTCTGGGTATTAGTAAATTACTTTCACCGATTATATCGGATTTGATCTAGACTAGTCGGTAGTTAGAGTTTTTTTTACTAATATTTAAAGCATTAGTTTTAATTGGTTAAGTTAGACTTGTGATTGAGTGTGTCGTAATAAGACACTCAATGCTAGAAGTCTATAATTTATGCTGAAGTTAACTGTAACATTGGATTTTATAACTGAATTATTCTTAACGATTACATCATCGATGCAAGCAAGGGATTCTCATCCCTAAAGCTTCTCGCTTTAGAAAATAATAAGTTAGATTAAAATAACTTGAAAAACTGAATTGGTGGATTCAATGCCTTTGTTTCCCTTCTCATATTCTTAAAAACTTTTTATTTTGCTTTTTAATTTAATTTTTATTTTAGATATTGTGATTGTTGTAACCACAATTTAAATTAGTTTAAGTCAACTCTGAAATTTTATTGCAACTACAGTCCTTGTGGGATCGACCTGTACTTGCCCTTGTCTACCAGTTAGACATTGTGCACTTGCAGTTATTAAGACTAGGTTAAATTAACCTATTTATTTTGGTTAGTTAAAGCCGCGTCAAGTTTTTGGCGCCGTTGTTGGGGATCGACCCCGCCTAAGTATAGGGATCCTGGTTGTCCGACTATTTCTTGTATTATCGGTGACCATATGATAGATAAGGCATTATTGGATTTAGGGGCGAGTGTTAATTTGTTGCCATATTTTTTTATGAACAATTAGGTCTCGGTGAGTTAAAATCGACTAGAGTAACACTACAATTGACAGATAGGTCTGTCAAAGTCCCCTGTGGTGTTATAGAGGATGTGATTATCAAGGTTGAAAAATTCTATTACCATGTGGAATTTATAGTTCTTGATACAAAGCCTGTTCACAATCCCTCGAGTCACATCCAAGTAATTTTGGGTTGACCATTTTTTGCCACATCCAATGCCATTATTAACTGTAGGAATGGAATTATGAAATTGTCATTTGGAAACATGACTGTCGAACTCAACGTTTTTAATGTTAGTCAACGACTCCCCGAGTCTGAAGATATCCATGAGGTTGACATGATTGAGAGTTTGGTGAAAAATTCCTTTCCGCAGTCCGCCTTAGATGATCCCTTAATGATTTGTTTGACTCATTCTGGTTTAGACTTCAATATTAATAATTCCATTAGGGAAATGAATGTTTTACTTGATGCATCCCCTAGTATGGTTTCTGATTATTCATGGAGGTCTAAAGTTGAACCCCTTCCACTTAGTGAGTCAAAACTCGTCCCTTCGGTTGAGAAGCCACCCAAGCTTGACCTTAAACCATTATCTGACACCCTCAAGTATAAGTTTTTAGGTTCTGATTATATTTTACCTGTTATTATTTCATCGACATTGACTGTTGAACAGGAAAGTAAGTTGCTAAACATTCTGAAAGAACATAAGACATCACTTGGGTGGACTATAGCGGATATTAAAGGCATACGTCCAATGGTTTGCATGCATCGTTTTCATATGGAAGATAATGACAAAACTTCACGTGAAATGCAACGTAGACTTAATCCTAATCTTAAGGAAGTTGTCCTAGCCGAAATGCTCAAATTGTTGGATGCTGGTATTATTTACCCCATTTCGGATAGCTCTTGGGTCAGTCTATTTCAAGTTGTTCCCAATAAATCAGGAGTAATTGTAGTCACAAATGATACGAATGAGTTAGTGCCTACCCGCATGACCGCTGGATGGCGAGTTTGCATTGACTACCGTAAGTTGAACTTAGGCACGAGGAAAGATCATTTTCCTCTCCCTTTTATCGATCAGATGCTTGAGAGGTTAGCAGGACATGATTACTATTGTTTTCTTGATGGATATTCCGGTTATAACCAAATCCCCATCGCACCCGAGGATCAAGAGAAAACTACATTCACTTGCCTTTTTGGGACTTTTGCTTATCGGAGAATGCCTTTTGGGTTGTGTAACGCACCCGCCACCTTTCAGAGGTGCATGCTTAGTATTTTTTCGGATATGGTTTAAAGGTTTCTTGAGGTGTTCATGGATGACTTCTCTGTGTTTGGGGATTCATTTGATGAGTGTTTGCATTATTTAACCCTAGTGTTAAAGAGGTGTGAAGAGAAAAGTCTTATATTGAATTGGGAGAAATGTCATTTTATGGTTAGGCAAGGTATAGTTCTTGGGCACATAATTTCTAACGAGGGCATTGAAGTTGACAAAGCAAAAATTGATTTAATCTTAAGTCTTCCACCACCGAAGACGGTGAAAGACATTAGATCTTTTCTAGGTCATGCTGATTTTTACCGTAGGTTCATTAAGGATTTTAGCAAGGCTACTCGTCCTTTATGAAATTTACTTGCTAAGGACGCTGCCTTCGTCTTTGATAAAGACTGTTTGAAAGCCTTTGAAAAGCTTAAACAATTGTTGACTTCATCTCCAATCATCCAACCTCATAATTGGAATTTACTTTTTGAGCTTATTTGTGATGCCTCTGATTTTGCAGTTGGAGCTGTCTTAGGACAACAGGTGGACAAAAAGCCCTATGTTATCTATTATGCCAGTAGAACTCTACAAGATGCGCAACTTAATTACTCCACCACGGAAAAGGAGTTACTCGCTATTGTCTTTGCATTGGACAAATTTAGGTCATACCTTATAGGATCCAAAGTTATCATCTTTATTGATCATGCAGCGCTGAAGTACCTTTTTTCTAAAAAAGGATGCTAAGCCACGCTTGATTCGTTGGGTCCTATTGTTACAGGAGTTTGATATTGAGATTCTGGACAAGAAGGGCTCCGAAAATGTTGTAGCTGACCATTTGTCTAGACTTCTTGTAGAATCATCCACTGCAGATGTGCCCTTGAATGAATCCTTTCCTGATGAGCAATTACTTGCTATCTCCCAGTTACCTTGGTATGCAGATATTGTGAAATACCTTGTTAAGACTAAATTTCTTGCTGAGGTCGGACATTTCTTCTGGGATGATCCTTATTTATTTAAGTATTGTCCCGATCATGTCATTGGGAGATGTGTTACAGAAAGTGAATTTCATAGTATCATTTCCTTTTGTCATGATCAGGCGTGTGGAGGTCACTTTAGTTCTAAAAAGACAGCTGCAAAGATTTTGCAGTGTGGCTTTTATTGGCCGACTATTTTTTGGGACACCCATGCATTTTGTGCTACATGTGATAGATGCCAACGAATGGGTTCCATTTCTCGTAGGAATATGATGTCTCTTACTAACATTCTCATTGTGGAGATTTTTGATGTTTGGGGTATTGATTTCATTGGACCTTTCCCTCCATCATTTGGCTATCTTTACATTCTTTTAGCTGTTGATTATGTTTCCAAATGGGTAGAAGTGGTACCTTGTAAAACGAATGACCACAAGGTTGTGGTCAAATTTCTAAAAGATAACATCGTCTTTCATTTTGGTACTCCGCGTGCTGTTATAAGTGATGGTGGTTCTCATTTTTGTAATAGACCGTTTGAACTATTGGTTAAGAAATACTCCATCACTCATAAAGTAGGTACTCCATATCATCCACAAATAAGTGGGCAAGTTGAAATATCCAATCGGGAAATTAAACATATTTTAGAGAAAACTGTTCGACCAGACTGTAAGGATCAGTCACAACGGTTGAATGACGCTCTTTGGGCTTATAGGACAACGTTTAAGACCCTGCTTGGAATGTCTCCATACAGACTTATTTTTGGTAAGGCGTGTCATTTGCCTGTAGAATTAGAACATCGTGCTTACTGGGCTATCAAGACCTTTAATTTTGATATAGGTGAGGCTGGATCACATCGTAAGCTCCAACTTGATGAGTTAGAAGAGATTAGGAATGATGCTTACCAAAGTGCTAAAATATATAAATAACGAAACGAAGGTTTTTCATGATAAATCCATTCTTCGCAAGTCCTTTGAACCTTTTCAAAAGGTTTGTTATTTAACTCTCAGTTGCATCTATTTCCTGGCAAGTTGCGATCTCGATGGTCTAGACCTTACACGGTGAAAACAGTGTTTCCACATGGAGCTGTGGAGATTGTTGATCCTAAAGATGGTCGTGCTTTTAAAGTCAACGGTTAGCGTCTTAAACCATTTTTAGAGTTGCCTACATCAAAAGTCGAGGTTGATGTGTTGTTATTAGATGATCCTGTGTACTCAGATTGAGAAAGCGTATATGTCGGGCTGACGATGTTAAACCAAGCGCTTCTAGGAGACAACCTAGCTTTAGTTGTGTCATTATGGTTAGTCTGGATTGATTTTTGAGTCCTTTCTAGTTGCATTTCACTCATACTCGTTAGTTTCGTAACAATTTTGACTTACAACTGATATATGTAATTTTTTTATTTTATTTGTGTCCTGTATTGTTTTTATCAATTTATCATGATGAGTCCACAATTCTTATGTCTCTGAGCGTTCATTGGTGGAAGATTTCGTCGAAATTGGTAAAAACTTTCCCATGGTAATATCACTTTAACTCTCACCTTTTCTTTTTCCTGCATTTGTCATGATCATCATTTTATACATTGAGGACAATGTTTGGTTTAGGTTTGGGGGTGAGATTTATGAGTTTGTTTTTCTGCATTTTTCAAGAAATTTTGAACTAAAATTTATTTCACAATTGACTATTGTATTCTACTCAATCTCCATTGAATACATAGTTAATTATGACTGTGTGAAAATTTTTCGATTTGAAAATGCATTCAAAATCTAAGTTTCTTTCCAATAAAGAGGATGTGCTTTCAAATATGCCTGAAAATTTGAAAAATACATGTTTTCACTTGTCACTTTTATATAGCAATAGGAAAACATATGGTTTGATATTATCTTTAAGTTAAATATATTTCATGTGATTTTTTCGATTCGACCATTCTTGCACTATAAGTCGAGTTAGCATGATTTGAATTTAATCAGTAAGATATTAACTAGAAAACCTTAGAATAATAGTGGATACTTAACCCTTGTGAGTTTTGAGACATTCTATTTTTCGTGAGGGTTATTAAATAACCTGTGATTTTTCTTGAGTCCGCAGTTTCTAGTTGATGATCTCATTATTCTTGTGTCTTTTATTGATTTCTTTGACAATGGCGTTAAAATTGAATTATTACACTAGAACTTCTTGATTTATTTAGTTGAGATGTCATAATACCGACTAGAGCTCAAGAAGTGATATAGGCATTTTTTTTTTCTTTTCTGTGAACCGTTCTTTAGCCTTTTAGCCTACCCAATGATAAATATTTGTTTGCAGCCCTTTGAGCCTTTAAATAGACTTTTTCTTTGCTAACCCCATTTCCAGTACCTACTCCAGTTAGAGAGTAATATCCCATATTATTTTTATCCATACCCAATGTCTCTGAGAATGTGTATGGCTGGTGTATTTTTGGAATGGGAAAATAAAAAGAGTTGAAATGTTTTATTGTGCAGAAGGGGAAAGCATGTAAAAAAAATTGATGCTTAGAAGAAAAAGGAAAAACAAAATATATATGAAGAAGAAGTTCGAAGGAAGAAAAATTAATGGTATACAACATTAGTTTATTCTTCAGAGCCCAACGTGCTTATTTTGGTGTATCCATTTTCAGAGAATTTTCTCGCATCATTTTCCATTCTTGTTAGCCAAAATCTTAGCCTCATTACAACCTAATAAATACCTAATTGATCTTAAGTAAAAGTTTGTTTCATAGACGTGGAGATTAAATAAACAAGAACTATGGCGTGTGATTCAACATTCTCAAAGTAATTGATATTCCTGTCCATGAGATCATATTCATTTCATTCTTTCAAAAGTCTGTTTTTTTCATGATTATTATATGTGAGATGTTTGTCTTTCCATATATTATTCTCTTTCTCACATATAAACTGAGTGATAACTAACCAATCTCTCAGTGATTCATTTCTGAGTGACAAGAGAGATTTGTAGTTGAAGCGTACAATTCAAAGGTTATCTAGTCGTATCTTTGCTGATAAAAATAAAGTTATGTTGATAAGGCCATGCACACACATACTTCGAGTTGGAAATAATTGATGAAATTTATTTAACATTTGGATACTATTAAACCGTTATTAGACTCGTTGATATATTTTTCTAACATTGTTAGTTATTTTCTGAAAATTTTGGCAATTAGATTCTTACTCTGAGGATAATAGATCGAGTTGCCATTTTTGGAAATTTATTGAGTCATAATGTTTGTGGGTAACATTTCTGGAAACACTCACGAGACTATAACTCGTCCACTAGAGGTAATCTAGGGGTTTAAAGTCTAGTTGCACATTAAAGGTAAGTGCAACTGATGATTCCTTGGAAAGTGAGTTAAAATTTTATTTTTATTGTTTTGCTCGAGACTAGCAAAATATAGGTTTGGGGTATTTGATATTCACGTAATTATTACATAATATATCCCTTAATTTATATATGTTAGTGTTTCGATTATTATATTTTATAATAATTATTTCATTTACATGCCTTTGTAGGAATTTGAGTGTAAACGATGAAATCGTATTAAGGCGACAATTTAAGGAATGACAATTGGTCGATTCTAGCGGTGGTACAAAGTAGAGGGTCACATATCTAAACCTAACCCAAATAAACCTAGGTCCACCTAATTTAACCTAAGCCCAAACCCAAAATGCTAACCTAAAAACCCAAGCCCAACGCCTTTTGGAGAACCCAAGCCCAAGAAAATAGGAGTACCTTATTTAGCTCTCCCCAGTTTAGAGAAACTTTTCCCTCTTCCTCTCTCTTTTCCTACTAGTGTTCTCCTCCTATCTTTTTCAGCCACCACACCAATCCACCCTGCCAGCAATCCTCGCTAAATAGGAGAGTCAGCAGTGCGATAATCCCGCCATCACCACCTCACCTCGCCACCGTCCAACAACCACCATCAGACTCTCCCTGTTCCATCACGCCACACAGCCACCTTCCCTGTCCAGCAACCTCGCCACCAGAGCCACAACCACCGCCACTAACCACCGTGAAACAGGGGCATGACAACCATGTTTCACGTTAAAAACTTCGCCTCCTCACCCTGTTTCGCACACCCACAGCCGCAACAATCTTCTTGTCCCTCTCTCTATTCCATCATCCACACCGCCGCCATCCACCATCAAACGCATCACCACCGCGACAGGAGCAAAAACAGGGAGCACCGCCCCTGTTTCTCTCCCTACTTTCTGTTATTTGTTGCTCATCTCTCTCGACCCTCCTTTCTATTTTCCTCTCTTCTCCACGATCTCTCCCTCCTCCACCTCTCTCTCTGTTCCTTCATCACAACCAGACCACACAACCACCGCCATCAGCCACTGTAACACCCCTAAATTTCATAAAGATAATTTATTTTATTTATTATTTTATTTTTAATTAAATAAAATAGGGGTACATTTAATTGAATGTGAATTTTGAAATTAGGGTTTATTTGGTGAGTTTAGAAGGTGGGTACTCTCAGAAGTTCAGTGGGGGCGAATAGCCACCCACCCTATAAAGAGAAAACCCTATTTTTCTTTTCTTTCTCCTTCCTTCTTCTTTTCCTCCTTTACTTTTTTCTTCTTCGATGGCGGGTGAGACGAAACTGGTGAGAGGGGCTGCGATCTGCGAGTGCGAGACCTTTCGAATCAGAGATGGAGAATGAAAAGGAGAAATCAAGCGATGAACAGTCACCGAATTATGAGATCTCAAACTCGAATGAGTTTCTGCAAATCAGTCCACACAGCAGATGATTGACGAGCGATCAGTTCGATCTCCTGCACGATTCAAGCAAGCCTTTACGATTAAAAACAGAAGGGATGCTATTACACATGGGAGTAACAACCAATCGGGCTGAACTAGAGTGATAACAAAGATTGACATAGTGCTTATCAATGATGCCTGGCTAGATGCAGTTCCAGAAGTAGAAGCAGAATATCTCCTTGCTGGTATTTCTGATCACTCATCTATCAGGCTATTGTGTTAGAAGATTGGGTATGTGTTGATTGTCAAGGTCGAGATGTTGGAACAAAGCGATGGCCTTAAGGAGCAGTAGGTGTTTGTAAGGAGTGATAGGTGCTGAGTGATGCAGGGCAGGGTCAGATGGAAGGTATTTGTGGTGGAGAAAGATGAGAAATAGCCAAATGGGTGTTTATTCGATTCATTTGGAGGAGTTTTGATTGATGAGAAATTAGTGTCTGAGGAGGAACCTGAAGAAGTCTGGCGACTCCCGTGCTTCAGACAAGATCCTGGCAGCTTGCTTGAAGTTATGGGAAGGGTATTATGGAGCGTATAGAGATGAAATGAATCAGGCCATGGAACTTGACGGTGATTTCAAGGATAAGTCAGCAAATGAAATTATACTGAAGTATAAGCAGATTTTATATGGTGGGAAGGAATTCGAGCAGAGCACTAGGAAGATGGAAGATATATTTAACGAGGTTTGAGCTATATATCAGATAGCTTATGATTATGCAGAGAAATATGGAGTGGGGAGACACAGCTTTGCTTGGAGAGTTGCTGGTCGAGCCCTCTGCACGTTGTATGTCACAAACCCGAATGACAATGTTTTTATTCTTTGCTCAAAATCAGTTCTACGTGAGGTTTTGAACTAGCAGAGAAGTATTTCTAATCTTAGGAGCTTTGTCTTGACCTGATGAGCAAATAGTGCTCCTCTATCTTTGTTGAACCCTTAAAGTGGATGACAACAGATGAAGAAGGTGGTGGTTGGACATGTTGAGTCTACCATGTTTATGCAAATGGTGAACCCAATTTAGAACTAGGCATGAGTAGGTTTGATGTGTTGGACACTAGTGAAGATGAAAGTTAGTTAGAGGTGATACTTGCGTAGGAAATATCTTAGGCACAAACATTTGAAAGCTTGAAAATGTGCATGGAGTGAACCAAAATTGAGCCATGTGGACTGGACTATCCAAGGCAGATAATCAAACGACGCCCAAGACATTTGGAGATGGTGATGTTTCATAATTTGTGTTATTACAGTGATGCTGAAGGCAAATACGTGGAATCTGTCAGTAGTGATCACAAATAAAAGTATAAGAAGCAGATATGCCGTGGTGACGATGGAGATATTGAATCGGTGAGTTTTCTTCATTCTTTCTCTTTTACTGTGAGTTTTCTTATTCTCTGTATTTTGCAAATCCATGTTTCTTGACTGAATTAGTGATTGTATTTGTGAGGATTTGATGATGGGGTTTATGAGTTTTGTTGCGAGGTTATGATTTGGATTTTGGTTTGGCGGTGTGATGACCTGTAGTTGTGTGTCCTTGATGATTTTGGATTGGATTCTTAGGCTTGTTATATTGTTTGATTTAAATTCCATTTCAAAGGTTTTGGGTGTAAGGTGTAAGTGAAGCTCTTAGCCCTTTATCTCTTTGGATGAGCAATTCAGTATACTGTATGTATATTGCTTGTATGGAAATGACGAGTTTTATTTCAGGAAATCCAATTGTGAGATTTTAGACATGTTGAGAATGAGGTTGTCTTATTTGTGGTGTTTTGTGTTGCAAACGCTTGCTCTCCAATATTTGTGATCTGTTTGATGTGTGAGATTTTCCTAGTTTGCTGGGTTCATGTTTGGGGTCATTCATGTTTACCATTTTATGGATTGGGTGTGACTTTGTTTGGTTGGAGTTTGAATGGTTGATGAATATTAATGCATTGTGATAAATTTGGAGATTTGTATGCATATTGACTTGTTTATGCATTATGAAGAATTTGGATATTTGAATCAAGGAGTGGCTTGATTGCCATATTGTTACATAGCATGATTAATGAATATGCTATGTTTTCCCAAAAATGTGGGTGGATAGATTGTGAATCAATTCATGCATGACAAAATGTCATTGTGGAAGAATTCTGAATTATGAAAAATAAATGATATTAGTAAGCCTTGATTTCTGAAAATATAAACCACTTAGGCTTGTATCACTTAGAACTACCACATCTCTTTTGTTTATGATTTCTCCTCTCTTACTAGAGAAACTAAATGACCAGTGGGTCGTCTTGTGGAGTTGGGGCACCCATTTCTTACTAGAGAAACTAAAATAACCTTCGGGTTAGTCTTGCGGAAATGTGGTGAATTTGTATGCCTAAAATAGGCTTTGATATTTATCCGTAAAAAATGTGACGTGAGTTTATGCGCATTGATAGCCCAAGGGTGGCTTTTGGTACTCATATAGTTAGGGATATTCGCGATGCATGTCTGTATGTGATGTCCCCACTTAGGCATGGATGACGGAGTAGTCCTCCTTTATATGAGAGAGGTATACGGGCATGTATGTTCGGCACGGAGGTGGTGTGAATGTGGTATCGTCTAAGTGATCAATCCGTTAAACAGATGAACCTAATTCAAATAAAAAGAATAAATGACGTTGCATTGTTTTTAATTCTTTTATGCAGGATGGCAAGTCCACTAATATTTCTGCAGGTCCGACTTGCCATAGTAAACTCCTATAGGGTAAATACTGGTAAATGCATATTTACATATTAGGATGATGATATGATTGCCTCGTTGAGGAACAAAATTCTTTGGACTGTGTTTTCTCGCATCACACCTTTGCCTCGTTAAGGAACTACCTATTGGTGTGATGGTTTGTTGTTTGTGTTTCGCTTGATGTTTATCACGTGCGATTTTATTGATTTTTGGGATGAAGATTTCTCACACCAGCTTTATTGCTGACCCAAGTGAGCTTTTGCTTCTTGGGTACATTCCTTTGGGAATGTAGCCGATTAGCTTTTTAGGTTTAGAGACTTTTGAGCAGCGTTACGGGAGTTCCGCTAGTGGGGCTAGCGACGTCAGTTTTTCCTGGTTAGAGTTTTGTTATAAATTTTAGTTTGTTCCTATTTTCTAAAATTTATTTTTGTCTTTGCTGCTAAATGTTTCTGTTGTTATTGAATTTCACGTCCCTAGTTTTGGGGAAACGGATAATCCTACGTGGATTTTAGGATTTCATTTTCTCGAAAATCGGGGCGTGACAGCCACTCCAAAACAGAGTTTGCAAGAGCACCGCTCCTGCTTTTCTCTCTCTTTATGTTTCCCTTATCGTTCTTCCCTCACCCTCTCTCTATCTCTTGTAGGTAACGGAGCCAGTCGGAGGAGTGAAGACGAAGTAACAGATGCGGCACAGAGCACGTCGCGCTGGAGACAAAGCGCAGAGGAGCGCGACTTTGGCAGGAACCAACTGTTTTTCAAATAATTGGTTATTTGCACCCCAAGATTATGTAAGAGCCACCATAGTGCATTTGCAGTTTTTTCTCGCGATTTGTGTTCGTGCAAAGATGAGTTGCGGCGTACCACACCACGAGGAGATGACCATCGCTACCATGGAGAGCTAATCCCTTCGCCTAGGCTAAGATGAAACCAGTTGGGTTTCAAGAGTTTGTTCTAGTTTGACTTTTAATTTTATTATGTGCTTAATTGCAAAATACATTTAATTTATGAGTATTAGTAAATTACTTTCACCGATTATATCGGATTTGATCAAGACTAGTCGGTAGTTAGAGTTTTTTTTTACTAATATTTAAAGCATTTGTTTTAATTGGTTAAGTTAGACTTTTTTTTTTAAAGGCAAAAAAAAAAAAAAATTAGACTTGTGATTGAGTGTGCCGTAATAAGACACTCAATGCTAGGAGTCTATAATTTATGCTGAAGTTAATCGTAACATTGGATTTTTAAATTGAATTGTTCTTAACGATCACATCATCGATGCAAGCAAGTGATTCTCATCCCTAAAGCTTCTCGCTTTAGAAAATAATAAGTTAGATTAAAATAACTTGAAAAACTGAATTGGTGGATTCAATGCCTTGGTTTCCCTTCTCATATTCTTAAAAACTTTTTATTTTTATTTTTAATTTAATTTTTAGTTTAGATATTTTGAATTCTATAACCCCAATTTAAATTAGTTTAAGTCAACTCTGAAATTTAATTGCAACCACAGTCCTCGTGGGATTAACCTGTACTTGCCCTTGTCTACCAGTTAGACACTGTGCACTTGCAGTTATTAAGACTAGGTTAAATTTAGGGGTGGGCACGGTTCGGATCGGTTCCAAATTTGAAGGAACCTAACTCGAACCGTTTACATTGTAACGGATCCGGTTCGGTTCGGTTCCCTTCATTTTGATAATTGGAACCGAACCTAACTCGAACCGTTCTAAACGGTTCGGTTCCTACGGTTCCAATCATATGCATACAATTCATATCCATACAGATCATACAAAAAAATTGATCCATCATATTCATCCAGATTCTTAAGAGATTCAATCAAGAAGAACAGGAAAAATTGCATTAAAAAAAACAGAAAAATAAATGTTCACCCCCCTGCTGAACTCATCTCCAATCTCCAGTTCTTCACTCCTTCACTTGCGTCAATAGTTTCAAGAGGCTCACTGTGGAATACAAATAGCTCCTCCTTCTTCATATCAACAAACATCCAACACTCGAGCAAGCAAGAGAACTCACACTTCTTCAACAACACCTTCTTCGGTTCTTTTTCTGACAACTTCAACAATCTCCACTAGCTTTAGACACAACTCCTCCTTTGCTGCTACTGTTGCTTCAACCACTCAAATTGATTCATCAAACAACACTGAATCATCTGCTTCACCGCCTCTATCGGCTCATCAAAAGACAAATCAGATAGAGAACCAAGCGATCGTCTGAGATATTTCTATTCTTTGTCGAGCGATAGCCACCACCTCCATCGGCTCATCGAGAATCGATCGATCGTCTGATATCTCTCTTTTCTTCATTTTCTTCCTCTTCAAACTCTTTTTTGAATTTCTGCTTCCGCCCTTCTCTGTGTGTTGGTCGAAGCGTCTCTACTCCTTGGAGACGAGAGGAAAAAAAGTGTGTGAGAGAGAGGAGACGGAGATCTCCTGCTCCTTCTTCTCGAGACAGAGACCGAGAGAAAGAGGAGATCTATTGACTGTTGCTTCTTCTTGAGACATCTTCTCGAGACAGAGACAGAGACCGAGAGTGAGAGGAGAGGGAGAACTCCAATCGTCTGATCGTCCTCTGCTCCTCCTCTTCACATCTCCTCTCCTCTCCTCTCCATTCTTCCATTACTATTTCTTCCATTACACAGTGTATACACTAGACAAGTATTCTGACCGAGAGAAAGAGGAGATCTATTGACTGCTGCTACTTCTTTTTCACATCTCCTCTCCTCTCCATTCTTCCATAGAGAGACAAAGACAGAGAGACAGAGGAGATAAAGATTAAAGACTAAAGAGTCAAAGACAGAGTGACAGAGGAGATAAAGACAGAGAGAGAGGAAATTTTTTTTGTGATTCACCGATTCCTCTCAAGTAATGGGTTGGAATTGGAAACTAAATTGGAATTGGAAACTAAGTAATAATGGGTTGGGACTTGGGTTACTGTTGGGTATATTCATTCGGTTCGAAACGGATCGGAACCGAACCGTTTGAAAAAAAAATAAGAACCGGAACCGAACCGTTTGAGAACGGTTCTGGAACTGAACCGAATTGTTTCACATTTTTAAAAATCAGAACCGAACCGTTTGGAGTAAAACGGTTCGGTTCGGTTTGGATCCGCGGTTCCTCAACCCGTTTTCCCACCCCTAGTTAAATTAACCTATTTATTTAGGTTAGTTAAAGCCGCATCATTTGACAGGAACCACAGGGATGGCCTGAGCGTTGTATGCGTCTTCTGGTTTTTTGCTGTTGTGTGACCTAGTGGTCACCATCTCTCTGGGATTTGGTAGGACGGCGCCAAACTGATGCAGTTTATTTCCGCTCCCTGCTTTGACTCTGTTCCTGCGGACCTGCACAAGTAACGCACGTGAGCCACATACCATCGTGGGGTGGCCGATGACTCTCCGATGCTAAAGTCAGACATGGATCAGAGGAAGGTGTAATGATGTAACAAAAATTTGTAGCATACCATAGTTTATCAACACCATGTCTTATTTATAGTGCAAGAAGTCTTGGTTCAATCAGGCCATCATAGACGTAGTTTAGGGAGGAGATCTTCGTAGATATCCTTCTCTAATTAAAAGTCATATTGTAGGAGGGAAGTTCGTTGTTAGCTCTGAACTCCTTGATACCCGTGAGATAGTTCTCAATCCAAGAACAATCCGCAGAAGGAAGTTTCCCTATATGGAAGATACTCTGGAATTTGCTTCCAAGTTGGAAGCAGGGAGCAATTGTAGTTTCCCATCTGAAGCCGATCATTGAGATACTTGCCGGAAGAGGGCTTATGTGTGTCGTGAATAGCTGTGAGATGTGTGGGCCTAGCATGTTGTGAGAATCTGGGTTCTCTTAGTAGACAGGAGTTGAGCGGGCTTAGATCCGCTTGGGCTGGTTCAGTGTTGGACTGGTGCTTGAGCTCGTAGTTCCTCGAGATCATCATGACACATGTTCGGCTTAGGAGTGTGGTTGTTTTTATATATCATCAACCCTTATTTTTATAATGAATTCAACCAACAATTTTTTAACTTTTCGCAATGCGACATTTCGCATTCAGATTTTATTTTTAATATACAATTTTTTTTCTTTCATATTCCGCATTTAGTATTAACACTCTATCTAAGCTTTCAAATTCAATTTTGTTTCAACTAACAAGCTCTTAAAACTCACCTAATCATATCTTCCCTTCCCTAATTCAATATTCATGTAATATAATCAAGGCCTCCCAAATCTATAGCAGGTGGGATTATTGTTACGGGGTGCTATTGAGATTACCCTACAACTCGTGTTATCCTAAAGTTTTGAATTTTATATTTCGCCATTGGTTAGGGGCAAGTAAGTGCTTAAATACAAAAAGTTGGTGTATATATATATATATGAACGCTTCCAATTCTCCGTGTTTAAATAATTAATTGCATGTATTTACTCAACCAAGTTATATAGCCAAAAATAAAGGGCACTACCATGAATTTCATGGATGATGTTTTAAAGGTTGTTGCTAAATAACATTGTCATTTATGCTGAAGGGCATCATCATCCAAATTTTATTTTTGAATCTATTGAAAAACACCACCACCTTCACCTTCTTCTCTCTTCACCGGAGTGACACCCCAAAAAGGTGGCGCGATGGTGGTAGTGATTGAAGGAGAAGAAGGAAAAAAAAAGAGAAAAGGTGACGATGGTGAGGATTGATGGAGGACAATAAAAAAATGTGATGGGGAGGTGGAAGAGGAAATATTAATAGTAGTAATAATAATAATAATAATAATAAGGAGAAGACAATGAGGAGAGATGGCGGGGTAGTGGTGGTTGATGGAGAAGAAAAAGAAAAGGGGAGGAGAAAGAGATGTGGCGGTGGTAGGGATTGATGGAGGAGGAGGAGAATAAAAAGAAAAAAGGGGAGGAGAGGTGGCGGTGAAGGGGATGAGGAGAAGTGGCGGTGGCAGGGTAATGACGGTGAAGGGAGGAGGAGAAGGAGGAGGAGGAGAGGATAAGAGAGGTCGTAGGATTTTTTTATTTATATTAGTGATTTTCTTCAGCAGGTAATGATGTCCTTCAGACACTAATAATATCTTTCAGCAGAAATTGTGATATTATTTAACAACATCCTATTTTAAATGATTCTCAGTTGACTCATCTTGCAATTCTTGATATTCATGTAAAAAATATGACCAATTTTCACAAAAATTGGGATCTTTGGACGATTATATCTTTCTTACTCAACCAATCAAATACTAGTCATGCCATCCCAGGGCGCCATCAACTCTATTGAGTTATAACTTTCTTAAATGTTTTCAAGAATGTGATATTTGGTATACCCAAAAGTGAATATTTTTATGCAGCCAGGGGAGAGGGGAGAGAACACTGATTAGTGTTTGGGGAGGGTGTTCAGTACGTGAGTGTCGACTCTACCCCTCACTTCATCTTCTCCAAACTCATGGAAAGAAGGGTAGAGTTGACAATTACATGTTGAACAACCTCCCTTGACACAAGGACTAGGCCGATTAGATTTTTTTCCCCCAAGAGTTTAAAACACACACATGTTCTCTAGATTTTTGGCTCAATGGATTGATGGCCATAAAATCAAATAAAAAAAAACAACAAAAAAAATGTGTCTTGCACAAGTGCAATTCTAAGTGCAAGGCATGTAAAGTTCAAAGTGCAGAGATTAAACGGAAACCCCAATTAGGAACATCCCTACCAGTTTGTAAATAAAATTCACAAAATTCATTTCTCACTCATCACTAGATTATTACAGAATAAATTGCTAAAATTTACAAACTAAAAAAGATGACCCAATTTATGCTTCCAGCTTTTTTTTTTCCTTAGCACAGAATTCTCATCTTTTTGAATAATCATCCTTTGTCTTCTTAGTAAAACTTTGTGAATTCCCATTCGACATATTCACCATTGGAGCCCTTAACGATTGTCAATGATCTATAAAATCGTTTAATCAGCTATATCAATGTGTTATCTGACCAAAGCAAAAGGAAGCAAGAAAACAAAATGTAATCCACCGGGGGCTTATAGTGAAACATGACGTGCAACAAGCTATCGTCCAGGAAATGGCAGCCATGATTGTTGTCCGTAAAAGCCTTTAGATCAAACAAAATGGAAAAAACATTCATAGTTTGTAGAGTCAGTTTCTTGTTGATTCTATTTACAATTGTTTGTATCGAACAAATCACTTTTACCGTACTTATTGAGCACGTTTGAATGCGACCCATGGTAGTGTGAAGTTGTTAAGCAACAAGAAAGTCATTATAATATATCAATGGATCGATGACCAGAATCTGTTTCTCCACTTCCAACCCATCTCCCTTGTCCCTTCTACACACTTAACTAATTGATTCTTTCAGAGCTTAGAACTTGGAGATTGTATCCATTATAAATAGCTAAGTTACTTCACCATTCAACACAATACATTCAAACTCCTTAGCAATCAAGTCCTTTATTGATAATACTCTTTTCTAGCTTAGTAAGAAAAAGCAACTAATTAATAGTTATCATGATTATCACTGCAAAGAGGTTCATCAAGTACACAAGGAAGTGCAGGAAGGTAGCTGATAAGGGCCACTTCGTTGTGTACACAACTGATAATGGACGATTCATGGTTCCCTTGGAATGTCTTAACAACCGCGTCATCAAACAACTTCTTAATCTGTCAGAAGAGGTGTTTGGACTATCAAGCGATGGACCAATTACACTTCCTTGTGATATAATTTTCATGAAGTATGTTATGTCGTTGATTCAAAATGAGGCGTCTAGAGACCTTGAGATGGATTTGCTTTCCTCGATCGAGTGAGTGGGTGCTCACCTGATTCTCTTTAGTTAGTACACAGCAATTAAGTTACTTCAGAATGGGTTTTGAAGACTAGAATGATCACTTTCAAATGTACATTAGTGATGTGATTATAGATTCGAACACAAAGAATTTGTTTCATTTAGAAATCTTAAAATTTGGCTCAGCTAGAAAATTTTCCGCCTTTCATGTTACTCTATTGATTAATAAGCATTGTCGGGAAATATTTCTTTTGTTACGCTCCTCTTTTTTGTATCTACTTTGAGTAAACATGATCTTGCCAGGTTGAAATCTATTAGCCCAAATCTCCTACAACAAGTTCATTGTAACGGATCTGAAAATATCCAATAGCCCACTCTTTAACCTAATATATACACTTGTAAGGAGCACAGTATTCCTAAGCCAGGCCTTACTCATGATTGAATTCATTCAGAAATGCTTGTGCACGAACAAGTTCAACTTGATGCTGACATTCTAGAGGATTGTGATCATCTCCTTCATCCATTATCAAAGGAATTACGTATTCTACAAAAAATACCCAGCAAGAAGACTCAACAAGATGGTATCATCCATTTCCAATGTGAAGACAATGATAAGTGAGCAAAGACAATAAAGGAACTAATTCAATTCATTCAAAATCTGCTCAATTACAAAAACAACAATAGAAGATTAGGGGAAACATTTATAACATCCTCGACAATATCATCTGCAGGAGCCGGATCAACAACAGGGACTCCTTCAAGAGGAGGAAGCGGTCCTTCAGCCAGTGAGACACCCGGAGGATCTTCAGCGGCATCTCCAACGACACCTTTCATGAAAGAACTTGATGAACTAAACTGGATCTTTGTATTTGTTATAACTATTACAGAGCATCCTCTTCTCTATTTATAATGTATGAGATTACAAATGATACAAAGAGAGACATTACACTTGACACTAACAGATTTCAAAACAGATTACAACTCATGACAGTTCATACTAACAATACAAACAGTTCATGCTAACCTTCTAACAACAATGCAAACTAACTTTCTAACACACTATTTTATATCTATGGTATCTATTCTATCACCCCCCCCCCCCCCCCCCCCCCTCAAGAGCAAGGGAGCAAGACCAAGAAGAGATTTGAGATAGGTGAACCTTGCACTTGGAAGATGCTTGGTTAGAAGATCCGCAGGTTGTTCAGTGCTAGGAACATATTTGAGAATCAAAGAACCTTGAAGAACATGATCACGAATAAAATGAAGATCAATCTCAATATGTTTAGTGTGTGCATGAAAGACTGGACTCTTGGCAAGATGGTAGGCACTGACATTGTCATACCACAGAATTGGAGTACCAGAAAGAGGAAGACAAAGTTCCTTTAACAAAGCTTGGATCCAAATGACTTCAGAAGTGGCAATAGCAAGGCCTCGATATTCAGATTCAGCACTGCTTCTAGAGACAACACGTTGCTTGGCGGCTGACCAAGAAATAAGAGTACCACCTAGGTATACCAAGTAACCACTAGAACTGCGTCTGTCATCAGGATTGGCTCCCCAATCAGCATCAGAGAAGGCTTTAAGAGCAAGGTCACGTGTAGGATGAATGAGTAAACCATCATTGGAAGAACCTTTTAGGTAGCGGAGAATACGTTTGACAGCTAACCAGTGAGAAGTAGTGGGTGCCTGCATAAACTGGCAGGCCTTATTGACAGCAAAAGCAATGTTAGGCCGTGTCATAGTGACATATTGGAGAGTGCCAACAATACTACGATAGGTGGTAGCATTCATGAGAGGAGTGCCATCAAGCTGAGATAAGGACTGACCAACAACACTAGGAGAAGGAGAGGACTTGCAATCTACCATAGCAGCACGCTGAAGAAGGTAAGAGATATACTTAGCTTGGCTGAGATGAAGAGAACCATGACACCTATGAACTTCAATACCCAAGAGTATGACAAGGGCCCCAAGTCACGAAGAGCAAAAACCGAATTAAGCTGAGTGATAAGAGAAGAAATGAGGCTGGAAGAGCTGCCAGTAACAATAATATCATCCACATAGACCAATAGAATAAGTATGGAATGCTGATCCACCTTGAGAAACATAGAACTATCAGTCCGAGAAGCAAAAAATCCCCATTGCAGAAGTGCACAACTCAGCTTAGAAAACCAAGCACACGGAGACTGTTTTAATCCATACAAAGACTTGCGTAACTGGCAGACTTTGGATGGAGATTTGGCATCAGTAAACCCTGGAGGCTGAGTCATAAAAACCTGTTCTTCAAGATTCCCATTTAAGAATGCATTATGAACATCAAGTTGTCGTATGTCCCAATGAAAACTGATCGCAAGAGTGAGGATAATGCGAATGGTGGCAGGCCTAACCACTGGACTAAACGTTTCAAAATAATCTAATCCATGAGTTTGATTAAAACCTTTAGCAACAAGGCGGGCTTTATACCTGTCAATACTGCCATCAGGTTTGAATTTGAGCCTGAAAACCCATTTGCAACCAATGATGTTGCCATGAGTAGGAGGATCAACCAAAGTCCAAGTGGCATTACGATGTAAAGCAGATATCTCTTGTTCCATAGCATGAACCCAGTGAGGATCCTTAAGAGCTTGGCGAAGAGTAGTGGGTTCAGAAGTCTTGACCACAGACAAGTCTAGTATCTATTTCTTCTTAGAGATGCCAGTCATGGACCGAGTAATCATGCATGGAGGATCAGATGATGGAATGAGATTAGGAGCAGGAATGAGAGTAGGAGCAGGAGAAAGAGGTGTAGAAACAAATGGAATCGGTGTAGGAGAAGAAGAGATAGATGCAGATGGAATAGGAGATGAAACAGGAGCAGGGGAAGGAATGAGATTAGGCACTACCAGATTGTCATTAGGCACAATAGTAGGTACTACATGAGGTACTATAGTAGGAGATGGTATAAAAGAAGAGACTATAGGAAAAGGAGAAGAGCATTGCATAGGAGAAGGAGATCAAGAACATTGCATAGGAGAAGGAGAAGAGGAAACTGATGAGCATTGCATAGGTAGACAGGACTCATCAAAGACCACATTCGGAGAAACATAAACTCGGCCAGAAGTGTGATCTAGACACAAGTACCCCTTATGTTCTAAACTATACCCAAGGAACACACAAGCAACAGATCGAAACTGAAGTTTATGTTTGTTGTATGGACGAATGACAGGATAGCAAAGACATCCAAAAACATGAAGTGCCCGATAATCAGGTAGACGATGAAGAAAAACTTGATAAGGAGATTTATTATGAAGCACCTTAGTTGGCATTCGATTAATGAAAAAAACAGCTGCTTGAATTGCATATTGCCATAATTGAAAAGCCATATCTGCATGAGCTAACAGAGCAAGACCAGTCGATGTCTACATTCCACTCGACCATTCTGGAAAGAGGAGTATGGACAAGAAAATCTATGACTGATACCAGACTCCAACAAGAAAGATTTAAACACTTTGAACTCACCTCCATTATCTGATTGAACACATTTGATAGAAGTATTGAACTGATTCTCAACTTGAATCTTGAACAATTTGAAGACAGCTAGAGCCTGACCTTTGGACTGAAGTGGAAAGAACCAGATGAAGCGTGAAAAATCATCAACAAACAGAAGAAAAACCTTGCACCAGAAGTAGATTTTATAAAAGCAGGACCCCAGATGTCCATATGAATAAGTTCTAAAGGGCTAGATGCATGAAAAGATGACAAAGAAGTAGGCAATCTATGACTTTTGGCAAGCTGACAGGATGAACAAATTGATGAAGAATTAGATTTATTAAGTGGAACATTACAAAGACTTAATATCTGGTGGACAACATATTTTGAAGGATGGCCTAGTCTATAGTGCCATAATTGTTCAAGATTATCAATACAAGAAGAACTAGAACTAGAAGTTGTAGATACATCTGACATGCTTGAGCTAGTAGATAAGCTAGGACTGGAATTGGAACTGAGACTGGAACTAGTAGTACTGGAACTGCAACTGAGACTGGAGCTGGAACTGGAAGCTAATGTTGTCTTGGAGACAGGAAGAACTGGTAGCTTGTATAGCCCATTCTCAAGGCTGCCTCGAGCAAGAACCTTCCTCGAAATTGGATCCTTTACAAAAAATTAATTGGACCAGAATTCAATGAACACATTGTTATCAACACAAAACTTTGTAACACTGACCAAATTGGTTGATAAAGAAGGGACATGAAAAACTTGCTTTAGAAGAAAGGGAGTGTGATGAGAAGAAGAGAAAGATAATGACTCGACATTAGCAATAGGAAGAGAAGAACCATTACCAACAGTAACTTTGTATGAACCTGCATATGGAGAAGAATTGGTGAGACCAACATGATCATTAGTCAAGTGATGACTTGCTCCTGAATCCAAGTACCAGCCTTCACTATGAAATGGATTAGTTACTGCTGCTAAGGCTGGCATAGCCGGTTTAGGATCAACTGAAGAACCAGAATTCAAATGACTTGCTGATTACTGAAAATTAACATCAAACCGATGATAACAAGCCATGGCTATATGACCAAATTTGCCACATAACTGGCATTGTGGTCGATCATTAGATGGTTTGTTATAATGACCACCTTGTTGGCCATATTGCTAGACATAATACTGACCATTGGGATTTCTTGCTCGGCCACGTCCTCTGTGAAAATGGCTGCTATAACTCCTTCCTCTGCCTTGACCAAGTGATTGTTTACTACTAGAATTGGCTACATTTGCTGAGATAGTTGGTATGCTATCTATAGAACTTTGTTGCTCCAATCTGTTTTCAAATGATAGTAGCATATTGTGAATAGACTCAAGCGAGATCTGATCATCTCGGACATTGATGGCTGTGACTACTGGATTATACTCAGTACCTAGTCCATTTAAGAGGTTCATTATATGATCTTGATCTGAAATTACCTCGCCAATAGCTGCTAAATTGTCCGCAGCACTCTTGATTTTCATGATATAATCAATCATGGACAGTGAACCCTTCTTGGTAGACTGCAAATCCAAACGTAATTGCATGATTCTTGCTCTTGAGGAAGAAAAAAAAATGTTCTAAAGCCTTCCAGGCTGAGAAAGAGGTAGTATGACCAATGATTTGAGCCATGATTGCTGGTGTAAATGAGGCATAAATCCAACTGAGTATGGTACGGTCTTGTCTTCTCCAAGCAACAAAGGAAGGATTGATAACTCCTGGACTTAGTTCCTTTGTTGGACAAATTGAAATTCCTTCAATGAAATCTTCAAAACCATTAGAAAAAATGACATTCTCAATTTGAGACTTCAAAAGTATATAGTTGGATCTATCTAATTTTACTGGTAGAGAATGGTTTAAGACTTGAAAGGAAGAAGAAGAAGACACATTTGATGTCTGAACATTATTGAGAGAGCCAGAGGAAGACGAGGATTGTGTCGCCATTGATAGAAGAGACTCAAAGCTCTGATACCATGAAAGAACTTGATGAACTAAACTGGATCTCTGTATTTGTTAAAACTATTACAGAGCATCCTCTTCTCTATTTATAATGTATGAGATTACAAATGATACAAAGAGAGACATTACATTTGACACTAACAGATTTCAAAACAGATTAAAACTCATGACAGTTCATGCTAACCTTCTAACAACAATGCAAACTAACTTTCTAACAGACTATTTTATATCTATTGTATCTATTCTATCATTTCACGTCCTCAAAAGTCTGATGCACCAAAGGACGATAGTGGGTCAAATCAACACCGAGACCCTCGATATAATCCAAAAGCTCAGTAATGTGAAATTTTAGTAGCACACAACATAATACCCTATTTTGTGATTGTAGTATAAAATAAGTAGGGATTGTTTTGGTCCGGTGATTAGAGGGTTTGCCAACTAGCACTAAGAATAACTAAGAGACAACTAACAACCTAATTAAGAAAATATTTGGAGATTTGATTTTCTAATTTAAACTATGAAAATAACTACAAAAATAACTGTAAAGATAATAAAACTAAAGGGATGGCAAATATGAGAAAATAGCTAAGGGTTTACCTCCACACACCAAACATATGCTCATAAATCAATCTTCAATAATCACTTGCTAACTCGTGAAAGACAATGCTCAAGATCAACCGTGATCAGCACTACATTAATCTTATTATTTTCCCAAGTTCGTTGAATTAAACTTAGCGTCGCTTTTAAACTATTCTTATCATGCTATCTAATCAGGAATCGCAAGTTAGATAAACAATCCAAGATCATTAAGTTTTGTGGAAATATGAACACTGACTAGTCAATTACAAGTACGATCAACATCTTGTTCTTACCTAGGTTTTTACTCGACCTTACCACCATTCCTTGGTATTTACTACTTATGAGTACAAGATTGTAACGATTAGGTGAAACTCTCTTATACTCTAGCCCCAGATCCTAACATGCTTACTAAGTTGGCCACCTTAACAAACATACAAGGAAAAATTCTCTATAAAGCAGTTAATCAAAACACAATCACTAATAACAAGGAAGATTAAATTCAATTAATTTATAAAACACATGTTCAGGGTTTCGAATCCACCACTAGCTAAGAGGAGTTTAGCTAGACATATTAATCATGTTCGAATATCAATACATAATTAAATATCCAACTATAAATAAGAAAAAGATAAGGTGAAAAAAATAAAACATTGTCGCCAACTGCGTGGTGGTAGAGAGTGGGTGTCTAGGGTGCTGATAGCAGACTAAAGAGAATAAAAACTCTTCCTCTTCCTCACGACCCCAGGTCTGCTCCTCTGATCTGCTTCGAGAAGGGACTATGAGAGAGGTTGGTCTAGATGGTGTTTGATGGAGGCGAAGAGGATGTCGGTGGTGATTCTGTTTGTGGGTACGAACAAGGAGATGAACTGTGGAGGCATGATGAAGGTGACAAAGATGGAGGGGTGATTGCAAGGAGGTTTTTCGAGAGAGAAGTCAGGCGAGAGACGAGAGAGATGCTGAGATAGTGAAGGAAATGGATCTGTGGTTGTTGATTTGGGTTTGTAGTTGGTGTGCGATGAAGATGATGGCTAGATTGGGGATGACGTCAGTGATTCTAAGGAGGAGGGATTGGCGATCGCGGTATTGTGAGCTGGGTTTGCTACAAGGACGAGGAGGTTTTCATGACTATGATTGTGAGGATGGGTGGTTGTAGATGGGTGATGATTGCTCGATGGTTATCGTATGAAGATGGCAATGGTTTGTGGCTGGGTTCGATGATGGCGGTGGTCTGTTGGCTGGATTGCAATGAGGGATGGAGGCTTGTTGCGACTATGATTGCAAGGATGAGGAGGCTATGGATGGTTCCTCTCTCCAAAGCAAGGTATCATCCCTTTTATAATTGTGTTCTTCAGGTTTCATTCCTTGTGTAGTTTCCTTTTGCAGTAAGTCTTCCTAATTCAAATCAATTTACACTTCTTAGTTTCTATTTTAGAATCTTGTAATTGGAAACCTATACAAACACGAAAATAGCAATTGGTACCATAATTAATAAGTGATAGCCAAAATTATATATAAAAATATAGTACTAAAATAGCATAAATATGCTCCTATCACTCAGTCCGACCATCAACAACGTGTTGCAGTTTTCCACATCCATTACATGGAGTCTATCCTTGACAAAAGAAAGCTCACTTCTTACTGCGATAAGTTGGCCCCAGGTAGTAGAAAACATCGCAGAAGAATCAACTTTGACCTCATCAAGCGAAGACAACAATTGCTCCACCAATATCTTGATTTTTAGAGTGCTCTATCATGGCCCGCGCAGCCTCATCATGGAGCTCCTTCTTAGTAGAAAGTTCCTTCTATACATCGAGCAAATGTGTGTGGATGCCTTGGTTCGTTCAGAGCATTGTGTTTTTAACGCGTTATACTGGTAAATAACGTGGGAGAAGCACGGAAAGCTTCCTCTCCAAAGAAACCATAAGACTGTGATCGACCCGACGACTCAAGCCCATCACCCTTGCATAGGCAAGATGAGTCATCCCTTCCATTACAAGCCTAACACAATCCTCAAGGTGAAGGTCCAAATTCAGGATGAACATCGGGGGAGTCTCCTTAGAAGTAGGTTCCTTTCAACTGATCCGCAAATGAATGGCCCTAGCATACGTGGCAACCATGACCCTCCAGCCGTTCGGCCCCATTTGAGTAGGAGGAATACCCAAGAAGTCCAGATATGACCGGAACAACTCCGGAACAGGGAACCGGTGACCGGCATAGAACATGTGAGGATACAATGCAATATATCCTTTCCTCGGGCAACAAGGATTGTCGTTTTTGCGAGGAAGAGTGATTTCATGGTCCTCAGGCGAAGAATAGTTGGAACGGACACTATCCAAAGTAGTCTGAGAGGCTTTGTTTGGAGAAAATGAACTTCACAAGTGGAAAGCTGATCACCAACTAAAATGTCGCCAGCAGGCATCGTAAACAAGGGAGAATGAACAAGGAAAAAGAGGCAGTAGAAGAAAAGAAATGGCACTACAGATGGTGTAAAAAAAGAAGAAGAGCAACCATAACACCTTTCAAGCGACTGGGCAATGAAGAAATACTAAAAATAATGGCCCTAGCATACGTGGCAACCATGACCCTCCAGTCGTTCGACCCCATTTGAGTAGGAGGAATACCCAAGAAGTCCAGATATGACTAGAACAACTCCGGAACAGGGAACCGGTGACCGGCATAGAACATGTGAGGATACAGTGCAATATATCCTTTCCTCGGGCAACAAGGATTGTTGTTTTTGCGAGGAAGAATGATTTCATGGTCCTTAGGCAAAGAATAGTTGGAACGGACACTATCTAAAGTAGTCTTTGTTTGGAGAAAAGTGAACTTCACAAGTGGAAAACTGATCACCAACTAAAATGTTGCCAGCAGGCATCGTAAAAAAGGGAGAATGAATGAGGAAAAAGAGGCAGTAGAAGAAAAGAAATAGCACTACAGATGGTGTAAAAAAGAAGAAGAGCAACCACAACACCTTTCAAGCGACTGGGCAACGAAGAGACCGCTCATGGAGCAACATACGGGACATAATGGCGCATTCAAAATATGCACGAAAACGAACAGACAACGAAGTAACCGAGACGATCAAGCAACTAAAAGTTTTCAAGGTCAGGGCAAAAACACAATCGACATACCAACCGTCACATAGTTAGTGGACATGTCACCATACCCACTAACTACGGGGGGAGTAGCGACGATACATCAAAATAGATTGACCATCATGACCGTACACGTGGCGTAAAGCTCCATCACGAGAATACATCGCCCGATCCATTGGGCTAGCTCATAAAACTCAAAAGGATTGAGGACAATTATAGAGGCCCAGAATATGCCCACTTCTAAGGAAGCGTAAGCGGGATTCAAATCCAGACTCAAATGAATCCAAGCCCGTTATACGTTCACTCATAAAGAAGAATAATGTTACACCAAAAAAGAGTCGTGGAAGGACCATTACAGAGACATCTCCTTCCATTGTGCTTCACACGCTTAAGTCACGCAGTGAGTTAACTACGACCATTATAAAAAGTAAAGGAAACTTACAACAAATGTATGCAATTTTAATTGAGTTTGGTCCAGATTTACTTCCTTCTTCCAACAGAGTTACTGACTTAAGCATCGGAGTGCCTTCGACCACCAAAAATGTGATATTTGGCTATCTAACAATGATTTTACAGGTCAAACTCACAGGAGGATGATTTTTTGACGCATCAATATAAGGTAAAGAAAAAAGTATGAACGGGGGACTCAATGGGCTCTCAACTCGGATCTCAACTCAATTTGAGAGAAGTCGATTCGACTATTCTATCTACACTATGCAACTTTAACTGAGTTTTATCCTGATTTACTTCATTCTTCCAACATAGTTGATGACTTAAGCATCGGAGTGCCTTCGGCCACCCAAAAGGTGGTCCTTGGCAGTCTAACTATTGTTTTGCAAGTCAAACTCATAGGATTAAGATCTTTGGACGCATCAGTTTGACGTCGTCCATGGGAAACGACAAGTTTCTTTTATAAAAAAAAGAGAAGCCTTATGCTTGATCACAACTAAGCAACAAAATAGGAGAATGTTACGATCATTTAGAGTCATTTCCAATATCAATGGTAACGAAAATTCCAATATTCTATTTGGGTTAGAATGACTAAAATTGTGTCCTGTGAATTAGACAGGTATTTCAGGTACATCTGGATATAATGGCGCAGAACAAAATATTTCTTCAAAGGAGCACCAATAGAATTGGACGGGCCTGAGTAGAAGTTAGCCCGTGGAGGCTGAACCTAAATGGAAAAGGAATCCGGAGAACAAGTCTGGAGGACAAGCTAGAGTAGAAGCTAGCCCGTAGAGGATGAACTCGGATAAAAAAAAGGAATTTGAAGGACGAGCCCGGCTAGAAGCTATCCCGTGGAGGACGAACCAGAATGAAAAAAGGATGAACCCGGCTAGAAGCTTACCCAAATCGAGACGAACCCGAAGGAGACATATCCGACATGGACAAGAAACATATTTGATAGGCCCGAGTATAATCAGGTCTAACACAAGAGGAATTCGACAAGATTCAATTTCCCATGCAAGACTAGTCAAAATGACTTCATCTGGCTCAGACTCATGTATTTTGATCGCACTGACTTCATCTGGTCTGGACTCATGAAACTAATTACGAAGATTACTTCACCTAGTAAAAGAAACTAACTACGATGTCACAAATGACTCTGGTCCGAACTCACAGAATTCACCTAGTAACGGACTCGCGTAGTCGATTATGATACGACATCTGGTTAGAACTCACGAAGTCTGAGTAAAATAACTCATCACAAAAAATCTTTGTCTAGTCAGAATTCATGCAGCCCGAATCCAATGATTTCGTCCGGTCCAAACTCACGCAGTGCGACCCCGATGACTTGTCACACTGACTTCAAAGTACAAATAAAGAAAACTCTCATTAACAAACTAGTGGCCACACAAGCGAGCCCACTAACTAGGGGAGAGTAGGGGTGGGCAAGAATCCTGGTCCCAACCCGGATTGGTATGGTACCAAATCGGAATGAATCGGTACATGTTGTTTTTGTCCCGATTTTAACAAATCCTATCCCGGACCGTTCGTTCCATCCTGGTCACTGTAGCAAGCCCAAGCCCACTGATTGTATCAAGTCAAAGCCCAATTTTCCACCCTGAAATCTCCAGAATCCTCAACTGCTCAGTCTCTTTTTCTCGCCTATCTCACTTCTTCTTGTCTCTCTCCAAAAGTTTCGAAGTTTTGTTCTCCTCCATGAACCAGCAGCGATGCATCTCACTTCTCCTCCATGGATATGTTGTTCGTCGACACACTAAAGTCGAAGGATAGAGAGATCAACAAGATCTGGAGAAATTCCTTCTCTTATTTCAGATCTCCTTCTTCTCTTTGACTAAAAATATTTTTACTCTTTTTTCTTTCTCACTGATTAATGGGTTGAGTTAGAAATGTATGAACCAAATGAAAAACTCTGCTATTGTTATTCAATCTTAATCAATACAGAGAGCTTTACATGTATTTATAGCTATCTCAAATTACATCTAGGAATCAAGAACATGTACTAACAGACTACAGCTCATACTAACAGATTGTCATAATTCACTAACTGATTACAGGTCATTCTAACAAACCATCCTAGACTCTAACAAACTACTATCCTGAACTAGACTCTATCTTGTTTCTGGCTGTCTTGTTTCTGTCTATCATCCCCCCTCAAGTGCAAGGGGTAGGTAACAAGACCAAGATGGGACTTGAGATAGGCAAACCGAGCACTTGGAAGATGCTTAGTAAGAAGATCTGCAGGCTGCTCACTAGTAGGAACAAAGGCGAGAAGCAAATCACCACGGAGAACATGATCACGGATGAAATGTAAATCAATCTCAATATGTTTGGTCCTAGCATGAAACACTGGATTCTTGGCAAGGTGGTAAGCACTAATATTGTCGTACCAGAGAAGAGGAGAACTAGGAAGAGAAACACAAAGCTCCCGTAACAAAGTCTGGATCCAAATAACCTCAGAAAATGCCAGGGCAAGACCACGATACTCAGATTCAGCACTGTTGCGAGAGACAACACGCTGCTTGGTAGCAGACCAAGAGATCAAATTACCACCCAAATAAACTAAATAGCCACCAGAACTACGTCGGTCATCAGGATTAGAACCCCAATCAGCATCAGAGAAGGCTTCTATATCAAGATCACGAGCAGGTTGTAAGAGCAATCCATCATGAACAGAGCCTTTCAGATAACGTAGAATACGCTTGATAGCCAGCCAGTGGGATGTCGTAGGTGCATGCATAAACTGACAAGCCTTATTGACCGCAAAGGCAATGTTTGGCCTGGTCATGGTGACGTACTGGAGAGCACCAACTATGCTGCGATAGGAAGTAGCATTCATAAGGGGGAGTCCCATCAGACTGGGACAAGGATTTGCCAACAGCACCAGGAGTAGAAGCATGTTTGCAATCCAGCATATTAGCACGGGTAAGAAGATCAGCAACATATTTTGCTTGACTGAGATGGAGTGCACCATTACAATGATGAACTTCAATACCCAAGAAGTATGACAAAGGACCCAAATCTCGAAGGGCAAAGACTGAATTCAACCGAGCACTAAGCGAAGAAATAAGCCGTGAAGAACTGCCAATGACAATGATATCATCCACATAAACCAACATGATAAGAACAGAATGTTTATCAAACCTGATAAACATGGAACTATCTGTCCTAGAGGCAGTGAAACCCCAGCTTAGAAGAGCACAACTCAGCTTAGAAAACCAAGCACGAGGCGACTGTTTTAGACCATATAGCGACTCCGTAGTTGACAAACTTTAGATGGAAATCTGTTGTCTAAAAAACCAGGAGGTTGAGCCATGAATACTTGTTCTTCAAGATCTCCATTCAAGAAAGCATTATGAACATCAAGCTGTCGAACATCCCAATGAAAACTTACTGCAAGAGTAAGCACAATACGAATAGTAGCAGACCTTACTACAGGACTAAATGTCTCAAAGTAATCCAAGCCATAGGTTTGATTGAATCCTTTGGCAACAAGTCGAGCTTTGTATCTGTCAATACTCCCATCAGGCTTGTATTTAAGTTTATAGACCCACTTACAACCTATAATGTTCACATTACTAGGTGGATCAACCAAAGTCCAAGTACTATTTTTATGTAAAGCAGAAATTTCCTGTTCCATGGCATGAACCCAGTTTGGATCTTGAAGTGCCTGTCGCAATGTAGTGGGTTCTGAGTGTTTAACAACAGAGAGATCAAGAATTGGTTTCCTTTTGGAAATACCAGCCATAGAACGAGTAACCATGCGAGATGGAAGAGAAGGTACAGGAGGAACTGAACTAGCAGATGTAGGAGGAACTGAACTAGCAGATGTAGGAGACAGAGATGGATCAATAGATGGAGCATCAGCTAGAGTAGCAGATGGAGCAATAGATGGAGCATCAGCTGGGACAGTAGATGGATCAGTAGATGAAGTACTAGAAGAATCAGTAGAAGGAGCATTATTTGGAGCAGTAGATGCAAAGGAACTAGAGGAGGAATTAGGAACAAAAGAAGCAATGTCAGGAGGCAACTCATAGGAACTAGATGGAAGCAAGAAAGAAGCATTACACATAGGAAACCTGGATTCATCAAATACTACATTGGGAGAGATATACACTCTACCAGAATCTTGATCAAGACACAAAAACCCTTTATGTTCTAAACTATAACCTAGAAAGAGACAAGCAGCTGATCGAAATTGGAGCTTATGCTGATTATAAGGACGAATGAAAGGAAATCATAAGCAACCAAAAACATGAAGAACACTATAGTCAGGAAGCCAATTTAAAAGAACCTGATAAGGAGACCTATGACCAAGCACTTTAGATGGCATGCGATTGATAAGAAACACGGCTGCTTGAAAAACATATTGCCAATACTTGAAAGGCATATGAGCATGAGCTAACAAAGCAAGTCCAGTCTCAACAACATGTCGGTGCTTAGTTCCACTCTACCATTTTGGGACGATGTATATGGACAAGAGAATCGATGTTCAATACCAGAATTTAATAAAAAGGATTTAAAAGTCTTGAATTCACCACCATTATCAGAAAGAAGACATTTAATGGAGGTGTTAAATTGATTTTCAACACGTAGTTTGAACACCTTGAACATTGGTAAAGCCTGATCTTTGGACTGAAGTGGAAACATCCAAGTGAAGCGTGAAAAGTCACCAACAAATAAGAGAAAAAACCAAGCACCAGAGGTAGATTTGACAAAGGCAGGACCCCAAATATCAGTATGAACGAGTTCTAAAGGGCTAGAAGCATGAAAAGAGGATAAAGAAGTAGGTAAACGATGATTCTTAGCAAGTTGACAAGATGAACAAACAGGAAACTGAGATTTATTGAATGGAATATTACAAAGATTCAATACATGATGAACAACTTTGATTGAAGGATGGCCTAGTCTATAATGCCATAACTGCTCATTAGTAGCAATACAAGAAGTAGAGGTGCTGGAACAGGAAGCAGAGCTGCTGGGACAGAAAGCAGAGCTGCTGGAACAGGAGGCAAGAGCAGTCTTTGAAGTAGGAAGCATTGACAGTTTGTATAGGCCATTTTCAAGGCTGCCTTGAGCAAGAACCCTCCTCGAATGTGGTTCCTTCACAAAGAAACGATCAGACCAGAATTCAATGAACACATTGTTATCAGAAAAAAGTTTAGCAACACTAATCAGGTTGGTTGACAGGGAAGGAACATGAAAAATTTGTTTAAGAAGAAAAGATGAAGATGGACTATGAGAAGAAGAAAAATTTAGAGAACCAACACTCGAAATGGGAAGAGACATACCATTACCAGCAGTAACCTTGTCGGAGCCCATGTAGGGAGAAGAATGAGCAAGAACAGCTTGATCATTGGTTAAGTGATGACTTGCTCCTGAGTCCAAGTACCCGCCTTCATTGTGAACAGAATTTGAAGCTGCGGTGAAGGCAGGCATGCTTGGCTTGAAGTCAGTTGAAGTACCAGATTGCAAAGAACCAGAATGTTGAAAATTAACATCGAATCGATGATAGCAAGCAAGAGCTATATGTCCATATTTACCACATAAATGACATTGTGGCCTATCATTGGATTGCTTATTACTTGGATTATTGGAATGACCACTTTGTGGATTGTGATTAGAGCCGTATTGTTGTCCATATTGGAGGCCAAATTGTTGACCATAGTGTTGTCCATTGAATTGTCTTGCACGACCTCGTCCTCTATTATCCTGGCCACCATAAGCTCTTACTCTGCCTCGACTAAATGACTGACCATAATGCTTACCAAATTGCTGTTTATAACTGGAATTGGCCAAATTTGCTGAAATGGGTGGAATACTATCCACAGAGCCTTGCTGCTCAAGTCTATTTTCAAAAGACAGTAGCATACTATGGACAGACTCAAGTGAGATTTGATCATCTCTGACATTGATTGTTGTGACTACTGAGTTATATTCAGTGCCTAAACCATTTAGAATATTCTTGATATGATCTTGATCTGAGACGAACTCACCAATGGCTGCTAAATTGTCTGTTGCACTCTTGATCTTCATGATATAATCAATCATGGACAGTGATCCTTTCTTGGTAGATTGTAAGTTTAATCGTAGTTACATGATCCTAGCTCTTGAAGAAGAAGAGAAGATTTGTTCTAAAGCCTTCCAGGCCGAAAAAGAAATGGTGTGACCAATGATTTTGGCCATTATGGCCGGTGTAAGAGATGCATAAATCCAACTTAGGATTGTGCGATCTTGCCTTCTCCAAGCAACAAAAGCAGGATTGATAACTCCTGTACTGAGTTCTTTTGTTGGACAAACCGAAACTCCTTTAATGAAATCTTCAAAACCATTTGCGAAAATTACATTCTCAATTTGAGATTTCCAAAGAATATAATTGGATCTATCTAGCTTTACTGGTAGGGTGTGATTCAGAACTTGATAAGAAGGAGTAGAAGAGACAGTAGATGTCTGACCTGTATTGAGAGAACCAGAAGAAGATTGTGTTTCCATTGATAAGAGAAACTGTTTGCTCTGATACCAAGTTAGAAATGTATGAACCAAATGAAAAACTCTGCTATTGTTATTCAATCTTAATCAATACAGAGAGCTTTACATGTATTTATAGCTATCTCATATTACATCTAGGAATCAAGAACATCTACTAACAGACTACAGCTCATACTAACAGGTTGTCATAATTCACTAACTGATGACAGGTCATTCTAACAAACCATCCTAGACTCTAACAAACTACTATCATGAACTAGACTCTGTCCTGTTTCTGGCTGTCCTGTTTCTGTCTATCAGGTTGGTCATCCCATGGTTCCGGCTCTTATTTAGTTTTTTGTTAACAAAATAAAACCCAAATTTGTTTGTGTTTTACTGATTCAAGGAATGAATAATACTTACGAACTGGTTTTGTATCATTCTTGTGTTGCATTGAATCTAACAAATAGTGCCCAAAGATAACCTAAAGTCAGAGATTTGGATTGGGTTTTGAACCGGAGCTCTAATGAGTCTTCAAGATTGATGTTGAGCCCAAGGAGAGGAAGGGAGGGTGCTATGGTTTCGCTTTCATCTTTGTTGAGTCGAAGATTGGGGGAATAATGGAAGTACGAAGGGCGGTCAAGGGAAATCCTAGCCGATGTTTCTGACGGGGAGCAAGAAGAAAGGGTTCTCGTTCGAGACGCAAGAGTCGTCTTCACCGAATGTGACATGCTGGGCAAGTGTGAGTGAAAACCAAGAAAAAGAAAAATGGTAGATAATGAGGACGAGATGGTGGGGATGTGAGTTTTAAGAAAGAGGAGGATGGTGGGGAGGGTTTAAAAGATAGGAATCAGATATGGGTTCATTTGCCTTTGACGATTTGCAAGGCTTTGAGGGGATTCGGGGTAATTTAATTGCTTCTTGCTTGTCAGGAGAGGAGATCGGCGTGTTCTTAGAGTAATAGTGAGAGGGAGAAGGTTGATTAGAGTAACATGAGGAGGATATCGATGAGTTTTTTAGCTTTGGTTGAAGAACACTGTTGATTGATGATCAAAAGGTAAATATTTATGTGCAAGAAATAAACAGAGAGCTTGAAGTCGAAATGGCCAAAACAAAGCAGTAGAGGAGGTGGAGGTAATTTACAGTGGAAGAAATGGGCATGGTTCCGACCCGGACAGTCTCGGTTCAAAATAGTCCGGTACCAACTGGGTTAGCCCAAAAAAATTGCTTTCCCAACCTGTACCGTTCTCGTTTCACCATACTGGGACTGGGACCAGAATACGCACAAACCCAGACCGTGCCCACCCCTAGGGGAGTAGCTGATGATACATTAAATCATCACTCAATCATGGCCATACACGTGGCTCAAGTTACCATAAATGCTGAAGAGCCGTTACAAAGGCTTAAGTTGTCATAAATATTGATGGACCGTTATGAAGGAGATGGAGGGAATCACTCCCATCTCAATGAAGGAGGATACCGTTATAATAAACGTCCCCATTCATTGCGCCAACTAAGCTTAAGTCACGCACACAACTGAATGCATTTATCAATTCACTCATTATATAAGGTATAGAAAAAGGTATGAAAGAGGGACTCAATGGGCTCTCAACTTGATTCGAGAGAGGTCGATTCGACTATCCTATATACTTTATGCAACTTTAACTGAGTTTTGTCAATATTTAATTCATTATTTGAACAGAGTTGTTGACTTAAGCATTAGAGTACCTTTGGCCATAAAAAATAAAAATAAAAATAAAAAAAAATGGTCATTGATAGTCTAACAATTGTTTTATAGGTCAAACTCACAAGAAGACGATTTTTTTGTCGCATCAGTAGTTATGGTAATAGTAGTACTAATCGCTCCCCTTTAGTTGTTGGTTTAGAATATAGATGGAAGCACATTTAGTATTATTCTAGACTATACATCGATCCAATTTGTGCATGCACTACTACAGATATAGGCTTGCATAGCGCTTAAAAATAGGCTTAGATAGCGCTCAAAAAAGCGCTATGCAAGGCGCGTACTTGAATAGCGCTTCGCTTAGATAGCGCTTTAAAAAGCGCTATCTAAGCGTTTATTTTTTTTTTTAATTAACTTCAATAGCGCCTTCTAAAGCGCTATGTAAGCGCTAATTTTTTTTAAATTAGCTTGAATAGCGCTTAAAAAAGCGCTATTTAATTTAAATGAATTTTTTAAATTAGATTTGTTTATCTGCTAAGATAGCGCGTAAATAAGCGCTATGGAAGTAATTAGATTGTTCTTAGATAGCGCTAAAAGAAGCGCTATTGTAGTATATATGTTAAACGCTATCTAAGTTATAAGCGCTATCTAAGTTATTTGATTTGCTTTTTCTATTTTTCCGATACCGATTTTCTGGGCTAAATATAATATTTAATATAATAATGACAACGTTCAATCAATCAATAAAGACACAACATGATAACTAACTGTTTCTCATTCATTCAAAATATAATTTAAGCATTCATACAAAATTCAATAAAGATACAAAATTGTTCTCAATCACGGTATCCCAAGCTTTGCCACTCAAACTGTAACGGATCAAGAACTTGAGGACATCAAGAGGGAAGTAGAAGATGATGTTGTATAACCAAATCACTCCTGCCCATCCCCACCCTATGCCTTGGATCCTTGCAAAGTCCCAGTTTGCATAAACAGCTATCAATGTAGCCACCTTAACACAATGGATGGATAAATTGTCAGTTTTAATGGAGAATACAGATATATTCAATGGCATGAAACATCATTTATACTCACCAATTGAGCGGCAAGGAAGGCACTAACAAGCAACACGCTTGGTCGTTCAACAAAGGACCAACTCTGAGATCGGGTCACAAAGATGAGAGCCTGGCTCACTATGCTCACTTGGAGATAGAGAGCTGCAGTGAGTTCTTCGTTGTTGTGCCTGATTGATCTCACGCCAAATGTTTTCTGCACATTATATCATTTGGTAGACAATGAGTAGGATCAGTATGATTAATATATACTAATTGATATATAAGATGTTGCACGTGTTCTTTGGACAGGACACTACTTACTGAGAAGAAATCTGTCTCACAAGAAGCCCAAAAGAAAATCACAGTCATGATAGCAAGATATGTGCCAAGTAGCTTGCATTAATAAACATAAGGTCATAAATATAACAAAGCATTTAGGATGTGGAGCTCATCAGGATCTTCTACGTTTTTCAACATCGCATTACTCATATCCCAACCATATAATTACTTCATCCATGACAACCCAACAACTAAAAAATGATTTTACCATGTGAACGATAGAGATGAGCCCTGCACGACATCCAATTAATTGCAAACTCTGGTTTCACAGGGAAAATAATGAAGGCTTTGCGAGCAATGTTGCAGGAAAGACAGGAAAGATATTAAGTATACCAAAATAAGATAACACACTTAAAGAACCAAACATTGAAATAAGATAACAACTAGGTAAATTAAGTAACACCAGAAGCATCTATCAAGAATAAGAAAAGATCTTAAATTAGCTGAAAACACCCCCTAAACTCAGCCATCGAAACCCAGCTGAAACAGACTTAAATTAGCTGAAAATAGCCACTAAACACAGCCGAATCAGCCATCTAAACCAGCTGAAATAACCCCACAAACTCAGCTAGAAACAGCCCCAAAAATCTGTTGAAATAACACCAAAAATCTGCTGAAACAACACTAACTGTCTGCTGGAACAACCCCACAAATAGCCTTATTTGAGGACTAAATTGTAACCCAATTTAGTTCCAAAACGACCACTTTTGAACATCAAAATGCATCCCAAGATAGACTCAAAACAGCCATATTTCAGTCCCCAAACGGGTCCAAAAACAACCAGATTACGTCAAAACATATTAACTCAGTTAGGTGCCCTTTTTACTTCAATTTAGCACCCCTTTTTCAGCACTCCCTTTTCTCCAGCATAAGCTAAACTACATATAGCATAAACCTCATCTTTGAACATAAAAACCCTTACAACAGAGAACAGATATAGCACCAAGAAAAACCCTTGTTTTGGTTTTTCTTTCTTTACTTTTGATCTGATCAAGAAGAGATGACAACAAAACTACAAACTAAACTCCTCCAGTAGTAGGCTATCAACCCCTTTCCTACTTACATAGCCTATGAACCCCATCCCTAAATAAGAACCCTGATGTAAGAGTAGGCTATTACCCCCATCCCTACTTACATCGCCTTGCTGCAATTTATGGCTTTGGGTCAAAATGTTTTAATGTAACAAAACCCTATTACTAAAAAATAAAAAAAAAACTTTTGCCCATAATGTAAATAAGTAAAACTTCAACACTTTTCCATGCTTGGCTAATTTCTACAATTCAAAAATCGTTGATACAAATATAAACTGTGTTTTATTATGAGAAAAGATCCAAAACTAGAACGAAAAGTGTTGTACAGCATGATTAAAAACATACGATTTTAAGAACATAACAGGAAGACAATATGTATATCCAAACAAACAACCACACCAATTACTAAAATTTAAACGCAGATTGAGATAGCAAATATACCTTGACTTCATCCCAAAGTTGTTCTTTCAATGGCAACAAATCATCCTTACGCCAATTGGTAATCGTGATTGGAAAAGTTCGTCTACAGCAACATCCAACAAAGTGAGCTAAGGTCATTGACTATTTGCCAATTGGTTGGCCCATTTCATTCCAATTCACCTTTATTACATCTCCTTTGGCCCTTCTACACATTTTTAATAACACATTCATTCCATTCCATTAGATACTACACATATTCCATTAGATACTACACATGAAACACTAATATGACTACATTTTCACTACTAAAAAAATCCCCTTTTGCAACGACTCGTAAAGCGACGAGGGAAGTTTTGTCGCTCAAATTATCATGGCGCGACGACATATTTAATATTGTCACGCAAGTACAAAAAATAGCTAACTACTTAACGCGACGAGCGGTTTCGTCGCGTCATAACCTCTGTCGCGACGCAGTTAAAGCCTTCGTCGCATACCTAATATGCGACAACGTGTCGTCGCTTAAAACCAAATATTTTGTCACTCTAAAATACCTAGAGTTACGTGTCGACTACTTTAAACGACCAACTTTAATATCCTCAGGCGACACACTATTTCGTCGCCTAAGTATAACTTACGCGACGCACCAGAAGCCTTCGTTGCCTACAATTTGCCACTTTGAACAACATCCTAGGGCGACAAACTTTGTCATCGCCTAAAGATATCTTACGCGACGAAGCGGTAGCTTCGTCGCCTAAAGTATTCAAAACAAAAATACATCCTAGGGCGACAAATGTCGTTGTCGCCTACAGATAGCTTACGCGACGAATAGGAACCCTTCGTCGCATCAAGTATTCACAACAAAATATCTTACGCGACGAATTGGAAAGCGGCGTCGCCTAAAGTCTTCCCAACAAAGATACATCCTAGGGCGACAAACGTCGTCGTCGCCTAAAGATAGCGTACGCGACGAATAGGAACCCTTCGTCGCATCAAACATTCACAACAAAGATTCGTCTCTTAAAGAGAGTCGGTTCATCGCCTAAAACATCCTAGGGCGACAAACTTTGTCGTTGCCTGAAGATATCTTACGCGACGAATTGGAAAACTGCGTCGCCTAAAGTCTTACATCTTAGGGCGACAAACGTCGTCGTCGCCTAACGATAGTGTACGCGACGAATAGGAACCCTTTGTCGCATCAAGTACTCGCAACAAAAATTCGTCACTTAAAGAGAGCCGGTTCATCGCCTAAAACATCCTAGGGCGACAAACTTTGTCGTCGCCTGAAGATATCTATCGTGACGAATGGGAAAGCTGTGTCGCATAAAGTCTTCGCAACAAAGATTTGTCGCTTAAAGCGAGCAGGTTCGTCGCACAAGCTCTGACATGTTCATCTTCTCCACGAATTATAATAATCAGGTCTGCGTTTTTCACTATTTTCTCATCTCATTTTATTCTTTTTCTTTGCTCGATTGATTTCTCTCACTATATACTCCAAGCTTCCAGCACTTAATTAGGCATCGTCTTTTCTTTGTGTCGCCGGCGCCGGCCACACCTCCAATCTTCTCTCTCTTTTCCTTGGAAAACGGTGAGGAAATTGCTAATTTTTTTATTTTTTGAAATTTCATGAAATTAGGTTGCTATCATGTGGATTTTTGGGAGTGTCTCACATTTTTTTTGAGTGCATACTAGATATTTATTAATTAATAATATCTACATCGTCGACTTGAAGAATTGTAATTGAGATGCTGCTGAAATTTTTCCACATTGAAACCTAATCGCATTAGTGTCATTAACTCTCTTTAGTTCTCAAGTTTTGTTTATAAACTGAAAACAGGCGTAATGGAAAGACAGTGGATGCAAAATCGGGACAAATGATGTGATGAATATTTAAATGGGATCGAGAGCTTCATTGAGTTTGCAAGGGCAGATGAATTTGAAGAAGAAGTCGAAAGTGATTACTCTACTGATTCAAATTAAATACATTTGAAGGAATATAATTTGTTAGGTCGTTTACAAGATGTTAATAATATTATGTATTTTGTTAGTTCATTTAATTAAATTTGTTAATGTACTATAAATTTTTTACCATAAATTTGTTAAATGTATGTCGAAGTTCAATTAATTAATTAAATAATGATATAAAATTTTTTCTCTAAAATAAACAAATGTGATGTTTGTGCGACGAAACTAGAATATTTCGTCGCACAAAATGCTTTCCCCTTAAAATATTTTGGCGGCAAAAAAATTGGGGTGAAATATTTCACAAGAAATTAGAATATTTCTGGCGGCAAAAAAATTGGTGGTGAAATTTTGAATACTGGCGCGACGAATTATCTGATATATAGCGATGAAGATTTCGTCGCGCAAACTCAAGACCATTTTATCAAAACTCAAACCCACGTCTCCTCTCATTCATTCGTGATCAACTTCGTTTGGTTCTTAGTAGTTGATTCCTTTCTCTCTCACTCTTGCTTTCACTTTGAATGATAAAACATGCAATTGCATAGAGACCCAAATGTCTTGTTTGTTGGATATAAGCTTCCTCACCCTCTTCAATACAAAGTCATTGTCAGGTTCAGTGTTCTATTTATTTTCTACTTCACTAGCATGTCTTGTGTGTAATCCTGTTTTTCTTTCATTGCGAGTTCATTATTTATTTTTTGTTTTCTGTTAAAAGTTAAAGTTGATTTGATGCTTTATTATCATTGATAATGTTGTCGTTATTAATCTTGATTTGGTTTATGATTGAGTTTGATTGGTGTGTAATGGGTATTTGTAGATTCACACCACCAACCAATCCTCGCCAATGCAAGCATACAACCAGGCCATCAACGACTTGGACAAGGAGCTTACTCATCTGAAAAGTTCCTTTGAGGTTTGATTCTCATATTTTATTTCTTAAATCATAATGATCCTTTCAGTTGAATAGAAATACACTATCTAATCTGATGGGTTCAACATGTATAATGTTGGTTTATTCGAAGGATGATGATCTGTTTACAATTGAGATTGGGAGGAGGGGGTGGATAAATAATTTTATATATAGGCTGGAAGTAGTAGACATTTCTCCACTCACACATCCTGAGAAATGGCTACTACTTCCAAGATGTTTTTTTACCCAACAGGCTCATCGAGTTCTACTCTAATTGTGGTTGGTCTGATTCTTCGTTCAAAGTGTTTAGTAATATGCCTGCAAGGAATGTGTACTCGTGGAATGCGCTTAGTGTGTTTGCCAAAAATGGCAGGGTCGAAGAAGAGTACGACTTGTTTGTGGAAATGCCTGAGAGGAATACTATTTCGTGGAATACTATGATCAGCGCATTGGCGCGTAATGGATGTGAAGAGAAGGCGGTGGAGTTGTATTATATGATGAATGGGGAGGGTTTCATGCCTACTTTATTTACTTTTGCTGGCGTTTTCAGTGCTTGCGGTAGTCTTGTAGCTGTAGAACATGGTAGGAGGTGTCATGTTCATGTTATTAAAGTTGGTCTTAATAGCGATATGTATGTGGAAAATGCGTTGGTGGGTATGTATGCTAAGTGTGGGAGTACAGGGGATGCAGTTCGAACTTTCAATGAGATGTCTCGACCAAATGAGGTTTCCTTTACAGCAATGATTGGTGGGTTAGCAAATATTGATCATGTTGACCAGGTACTGAAAATGTTTTCAAAGATGCATCAGTTTGGGATTAGGATGGATGCCATTGCCATGTCGAGCATTCTTGGTGTTTGTGCTAGAGGAATAGCTGGATAATCAGGTTCCTATAGTCAAAAGTGTGGGGTTCTCTCATCTAAACAGTATGGCCTACAAGTTCATGGGTTAACAGTTAAACTTGGGTTACAGAATGAGTTAAATGCTGCTAAAGCGCGTGAGGCGGAGAGGGAGGCTCGGGATAGGGAACGACAAGCACAAGAGGCAACTAGGTGGAGTATGTTATTAGGGGCTCTCCAGCAGTCAGGGATTAATTTGTCGAGCCTCCTGCTACTGTCGACAAACCATCATCAGCCTCCACATCCCTAAAAAATGTACTGATGTGTTTTTTTAATTTGTAACTATACAGTATGATTTAAAATTTTTAATTTGTAATGGATACATTATGATTTTACATTATTAATTTGTAAAGTTAATAGTATTTAAATAAATTAGCCAAACCTTTCTATGCGTGAGACGATTCAATTAATAAATATTTCAAATTTAATTAAAATAAATATTTGAATTAAAAGATTTCAAAATTATTAAACAGAATTTTAAGCGACAAAAATTTTCGTCGCATAAGAATAGATTAAGCGTGTTTGGATTGACGTAACCTGTGTGACAACATTAGAGTGATGAATATTGTTGTCGCGTAAAGAATATCTTGTGCGATGAAAGGTTCGTCACCATTGAGTTAAGCCGACAAAGTCTAACGCGACGAAAGGGATTGTCACGATTGAGTTATGCCGACAAAGTTTAATGCGACGAAAGGGATCGTCGCGTAAGTATATTTTGCACGAAGAAAAATTCTATTTCTTGCGACAAAATTAGCGTCGCGCAAAACAGTATTACGCGACGCACCCTTATGCAACAATCTTTGGTGTCGTCGCGCAAAAGGATTTCATAGCGACGAAGATTTATTTTCGTCGCGCAAAAAGGGTTTTGTAGTGACGGAGATTTAGTTGCATCGCGCAAAGACTTGCGAGACAGAGCTGTGGTGTCGTCGCGCAAAAAGGCATTTGTAGCGACGAAGCTTATTTTCGTCGCACAAAGACTTGCGAGACAGAGCTGTGGTGTCGTCGCGCAAAAAGGATTTTGTAGCGACGGCGATTTTTTTTCGTCGCGCAAATGCTTGCGAGACAGAGCTGTGGTGACAACCTTTGCGCGACGAATATTTTGTCGCCCAATATTTATGGCGACGAAATGTTGTCTATAGCGACAATTTTGACTACGTCCCTAAAGGCCTTTTTTTTGTAGTGTTTGAACATAAAGCTATATGCCTATAACTCAAAAACAATAAAAATATGCATTAGATGCTCACTTCCTCAGTAGACAAAAAATAGGCTAATAATCAGTGAATCACACACAAAACACAAACAAAAAAAAAAAAAAAAAACCAAGAAGAAGCAAGAGAGACGAAATGAGATGGAGAGACGAACATTAGATGCTCACTTCTCCATCTCATTTTGTCGCAGTCATTGAGATTTTTTTTTTGCCAACAAAACATAAAACACCAAATGACTGAGTGAGAGTCGAGCGAGAGAGACGAACCTGGTCCTTACCCTACGACTCCTCACCTCCTCTGGTTCCTCGCCTGAGTCGCCTCCTTCCTCGGTTCCTCGCCTCCTCTGGTTCCTCGCCTCCTTCCTCGGTTCCTCGCCTCCTCGCCTCCTCGGTTCCTCGCCTCGCCTCCTCGATCTGGTTCCTCGCCTCGCCTCCTCGATCTAGTTCCTCTCCTCCTCGCCTCAGTTCCGTGCCTCCTCGATCTGGTTCCTCTCTGTGTGTTTGAAAAAATGGCAAAAGCAAAACCAAAAAGATGTTGTCGAGATTTAGGTTTTTATTAGGGCTTGTGATCTTAACCGTCCGATCGTATCAAGATCTGAAAAAATGAGATTTCATTTGATATTTGATTTTTTTTAATTATTAGGCTATAGGATAAAGCGCTATACAAGAGGTAAGTTGCATAGCGCTATGCAAGCACTTTAAAAGCGCTATGGTAGTTTTGGTAACGTTTTTCTACATGGCATTTTTTAAAGCGCTATCTAAGACATAATTAAGATAGCGCTTAACTGAAAAAAAAAATTAAAAGCGCTATTATAGCTTTTTTTTTTTTTTAAAGACAAATAAGCGCTATCGTAGCGCCCACTTAGATAGCTCTTTAAAAAAGCGCTATCTAAGTGGCGTTACCTAAGCTAATATTTGTAGTAGTGATGTAACCCTTGCAGATATTTATATTTGTCTATATGCCTAAAATTTGAATTGATGCATAAATTAGTTCATCATTTCGTATCGAATGTGCACTTTATATAACTATTGAAGCTGGTTTTCGGGAATGTATAGTCTAAACACAATTTGGATTCCACACTTCACACTATGGAGATTAGCCTAAAGCCAAGTTTTCTAACCAGGACTAAACCCGTTACTCAAAATGGCCAATCCACCAGGACTCTAAACCCGTTACTACGTTCACTCAAAATGGCCAATCCACCACCAATAAGTCAATAACTACATCATGTTGCTGACCTCCTAGAGGAATGGTCTCATCTCCGTCATCCTATATATTTGTTCAGTTGCATCAACAAGACTCGAGAAGATGAAAAAAAGAGTCTAAGCCCAACAAATAGAGTTAGGGTACTAAAAACACTCCAATGCTGGACTATAAACCAAAAAGTGTAAGGTCACAAGTGTTTTTTCTTTGTTCATTTGGTTGAGATTGAGCCCTTGTTTTTTTAAGCTATTAATGTTCATAGGGGCCACGATCCTGTGAAAATTGAATATGAAGCATCATTAGAAAGGTCTGATACTGGTTCAACATTAAGGTAGTTATCAACCAGAAATGAATTAAGCATCATTAGAAACCCCACCTAGCTATTTAATGTAAACTATATAACATGAAATGAATTAAAAAGTAATAATAACAATTAATTATGTCTTAGAAAACTCACTTGCAGTGCTTCATAGACATTGGAGGAAAAAAAATTCAAATAATAATAACATTTATATGGATAAATATGGTTATTGGATGTGTGTATTTTTAACGTAACAATAATTAACTAAAATCATCCCTAGATTATTGAGTTTTCTTTCTTTGAATATTTTTAAGGTCGTTTTGTGGTCAATTGCAATATGACGTAATTATTATTAAAAAAAAACAATGTTATGCAATTACCTCTTCAATGATTTCATACGACATTCATGCATATCTAAGAAGAAATAAATGAATAAGTATTGTCAATGATTTTATAATTAAAAAGTTGTGTAGGTATATTTTCTAGGAAAGTATAAATCAATTATTTTATTACTCACGGTGAGCAGGTTCACTAGTAGTACTAATGTTAACAAAATATATAAGACTCCTGCTAGTGTAGTTTCTACTTCGATTCTTATTACTGATACCTATGTAATCCACTTTTTTAAGTATGTGGAACAGCCCGGCAACAAGAAAAAAATACTAGTTATATGCACAGCCCAATGACGAAATCGAAGAAGATTTTTTATTATTATTAGAACCTCCAGTGGGGAGGGGCAGATATGGGATGTCAGACCTTTATTACTTGGAAAAAATTCTGATACAAACTATCGGGGGTACATGACGACTTTACCCAAGAAGTAAAAATCCAATTGGAAAAACATCATAAAAACTATAAAAATCAAAAAAAAAAAAACCGTCCATAACTCACTAGCCTAGGCCAACATCACCCAAAGTGACATAACCACTTGAGTTTTTTTTTTTTTTTTGCAACTTGGGCAAATCCACAACTTGCATTGTGCAAATTGCAATAGCTATAAAAACTCCAAAACTTGCAACTAAAAAGAACTTGAAACTTGCTAAAACATTGCAAAACCAAATTGCATACATTCTCACAATGCCAATATGCAGCACAAGCATCCAGCAGCAACACAAAGCAGACAACACAATCCGCAACAGCGCCCAGCAGCAACACAAGCAGGCCACTGCAGCGCAGCAAACTCAGCATCCGCACTACTACGCAAGCGCCCAGCAACCTCCATCACGCCCTGCCTTACCAGCAGTCCTAACCGCAATACAGTTCGCAGGAACCAGACCGCAGCAACCAGACCCCAGACCGCCCATTCCTTCCACTCCGCAACCTCTCCTTGCCCTGAACAAACAGAGTATACTCTGTTTTACAGCAGAGTATCCTGCCAGCTCTCGAATTCAGAGCCTATATCAATGCCCATTCTTGTTGCGTCTACTCTTCTCCGTGACGTATGTATGCCGTATGCCAACGGTCAAGCACTGATAATCCTGCCACTCTCCTAGGAAGATCACTCATCGTGAAAGAGACAGTCCTATGATCTCGTTGAGCTCTATCTGCTAAAGCGTCCGCCACCGCGTTGGCTTCTCTATAAATATGGGAAATATCTAAAGTCATTTGTGCCGCCAAAAATTTGATTTCTTTCAAAATATTCTACAAATGCCACGATATCTTGAAATTACCCTTAAACCATCCACAAACAATTGCCGAATCCGTCTAAACAACCACCTGTTTAAAATCCAATGAGAGACAAAGGCGGAGACCTTCCGCTAGAGCCAAAATTTCCGCTTTATTATTTGAGACTGCACCAAAAAATATTTGCTTTCCCCCAACACAAACACCCCTAGAGTCTCTAATGATCACACCGCCCGCAGCCATGTTCTTATGGGAGGACCCATCCACATTGAGAGCAACAAAATCTGACGGAGGGGGATGCCAGAACACAACTCTACTTAGCTTTCTCAAAAATGAAGTTTCTTGTATCCCCAAAGCCCATAATGGAGCCTTATGCCAGCTGACTTGCTTAGGAGTTATAAAATTATTTGCTAAGTGTAGATTATGCCGAACATTCAAAATCACAAAAGCAGGATTAGGGGCAGCATTGTCATAAACACATTTGCACCGATGTTTCCATATTTCTCATAAAATTAACATGGGAGTGAGAAAGAATAACACACTTGTTTGTGTTCTCATTTTGGCTCGCCTGAACCAAATGACAAGGGTCGTGGATATTTCGGTCGGTTTTCTGATATGCACATCAAAAATCAACTCAAAATGGCGCCAAACCTGCATCGCCAGTTCACCATCCAAAAACAAATGATTCAGAGATTCTCGCTGTGGCATGTTGCAACATCTACATTTAGAAGCCAGACTAAATCCACATCTGTACAGCTCCCCATCCACTGGTACCCCTCTACGGAGTAATTTCCACACCAAAACTGAAATTCTAGAAGGAAGAATATCATGCCAAATCATTCGATGGAGGTCATTGACCGCCCCTTTTCGGCGTAGTATTTCATAGGCCGACTGAAGGGAAAAAATCCCATTTTGGTTCGGAACCCATATACATTCATCTTTTCCATCTTCCTCGCCATATAATCTATCAGCAAAACTTCTCGTTGCTATATGTCTGATCTCTGGGATAACCAATTCAAAATTGGAAGAAATCACCTCATTTACCGAAGGCCATACACCTTGATCAACCAAAGCCGCCGATCTTCTGAAGGATACTACCGTATTCCAATTTTCCTCAAAAAACTGATATTTCCCTGACCAATACGCCAAAGTGAATTACACAGAATAATGGATTTACCAAGCATGATTTCTTTGAAAAATGGCGAGGACCCAGGTTTCACCAATTGACCATTCAAGACCACCCCATTCATCCAGTATTTGTTTCTCATGAAAGTAGCCCAAAGAGAGTCCGAAGTAAGTAGTCTCCAAAGTGCCTTGAGGCGAAAAACCCTCATCACCACCAACAAATCTCTCACACCCAAACCTTCTTCATTCTGTGGGAAACAAATATTAGACCATGATACCCATTTTTTCTTCAGTCTTCCTTCACAATCCCCCCAGAATAAATCTGCCAACAAACTATTAATCCGGGATAAAACTTTCATAGGAACACACATGGTACTGAGAATAAAAATTGGAATAGAGCTCAGAACATGTTTAATCAATATTAAACGACCTCCCGGGGATAACAATTTCGCCTTCCATCCCTGAATCCGCGATTGAATTTTGGCAATCAAATCTTCAAAATATGAAATTTTAACTCTTCCTTGAAAAATTGGCCCTCCCAAGTATTTCAAAGGAACAGCTCTAAACTGGAATCCTGTATAGGTTTTGAAACCTACAATTTTCTCTGCAGCCGCCTTGTCATCCAGAATAAAAGAGCTTTTGCTTGCATTAATTTTCTGTCCTGAAGACTGACAATATCGGCTCAAAAACGCCATGCATCCAAGAATAGAAGACTTTCTGCCATTTAAGAAAATGACAGTATCATCTGCATATAGAAGGTGTGAGATCGGACTGCATGCCCTGGGAGTATAAAATAGCCAATTTTACCACTATCAAAATCCACTTTTAAACCCCTACTCAGCACTTCAGAGGCAATAATAAATAAGAAAGGAGACAGAGGGTCACCTTGCCTTAAACCCCTGGTAGATCGAAAAAACCCTTTGTATGTTCCTTGAAGCAATACTGAAAAACCACAAGAAGCGATACAGTTGGAAATGAGATGAAAAAATCTACCATTAAAACCAAATTTTGTAAGCACTGCCAATAAAAAGTTCCATTCCATTCTGTCATAGGCTTTCTCCATGTTGATTTTCAAAACCACATTACTGCCGAAGGCCTTCCGGTTAATATCCCTAATCAATTCCTGTGCAAGGCCAATATTCTTACCAATAAACCTTCCTTTAACAAACGCCCCCTGCTCCGGAGAGATAAGAATCGGTAAAATATCTGTCAGTCTAGTACAAAGGATTTTACTGAAAACTTTATAGATCACATTGCATAAACTGATTGGGCAAAATTCAGAAAAGGAACTTGGATTCTCAGTTTTAGGAATTAAGGCCAAGAAATTCGCCGAGAAAGAAGCCGGCATAGCCTCTCCTTCAAAAAATTGAATAGCAGCCTCCCAAAAATGTCCTTACTCAGAATCTCCCAACAGGTCTGAAAAAATCCAGTAGTAAAACCATCAGGACCCGGAGCATTATTTTTGGGAATGGCAAAAACAGTCTGTTTCACTTCCTCCAGCAAAGGACGTTTGACCAAGAGGTCACAATGGCTGGAGCTCACCAGTTTCGGAATACAATTCAACAAATCTGCATCCACTATACCTAAACCTTGGGAAGACAACAAGTTGGCATAGAAATCCGTGGAATTATTAAGAATCTCACCAGGGTTCGAAATAGTCCTACCGCAAGGTAAAATAATCTGGTTTATAGCCCTCCTTTTTTGTTTATACTTGGTGGAAGCAAACAAATACTTGGTGTAGGCATCTCCCTCCTTAAACTCTTTTTCACCTGTTTTTTGAATCCAATAGAGCTCCTCCTGTTTGAGAGCTAATCTATACTCAGCTTGACAACGATTTAAATTGCAGCAAGCATTAGTGTCCCAGTTGGCATCAACATTTAGACCATTATTATTACCATTAGCAAAACCGGCCAATAAAATAGTTTCCCATTGTTGCATTTCGTCCTCCAGAGCGCATTATTTCCCATTGTTGCATTTCGAAGAAGATGTGTAAATCACATATCACATAAAGGTGTCCCATTCCAAATCATCACTGCTGTCCACTTAAAAGCATCTTACATTATGTTGACCCTTGTCGGAAAATTGAACAAAATAAAGTACAGTTCACTTAACAGTGTTATATATAGCTAAGCTAACTCACACCTTCTTCAGCACAGCACACTCAATCTCCTCATTAGCCCTACACCTTTTGTTGCTCAAAATTCGTATCTTCTAGATCGGTGCAAAACAGAGCAGCCGCCATGATCGTCGAGTTGGCTAGGAATACTAGCAGGGGTAAAAGATCATAGATTGGTTGTTAAATTGTCCTGCGTTACTTTTTGTATCTTCACTGTCTATACCTGTTTGCATGCCTTGAGCATCCCATCTGTCTGCATCATTAGTGCAAGCATTGCTCTCCTGATGGGTAAATGCAACTTTCTCCATATTTGCATCACTACTCGTACTTGCATCCAAGTCAAAATTATCTTGTTCTGCCTGTGCAATAATCGTGCTCTCTTGGTTCCCAAGCAGTAGTACTGGATTGTTTTGTTCATCCTCATTCCCATGGGCTGGGGTGTTTGTTGCTTAAAAGTGTGTTTCCCTGAGGCAATCGTCCCGCCCTCTTCCCATGTCTCTGTGACAATATTTTTGTCAGCAATTACATTCACAGTAGGCTTTCAAACTTTGATGGCCTTAGGCTTAGTTTTTTAATGTTTGAGACAGCTAAGAAAAGCATGGACAAACCCCTTACAATTACTGCACTTGACTGGTCTCCTTCCCTTCATCTACACATTTAGTAGGACTGGCATTGGTATATGATGGTATCAACTATATAATTCCAATAAAATTTAAATAAATAAAAAGTCATCTTCCAGGAATCCCCCATCATCCCAAGCTCCCAGTTTCTAATGCACGCCCAGTAATCTCCCTCAGATGCCTCCATTATCTATGATGGTATCAAAGTTAAAAGCTTCCATTTGAGGGCTCAATCTTGGAACTGTTTTTAGCACCCAATACTGACTAAAGCTTATAGTGATTTTTATTGTAGCTAAGTTTTTCCATTGAAGTCCAATATACAAGGGTGAGGGACCTCTGTTTTGGCTCACTTTTACAACTATAAAACTAGAAACGTTGCCAGGGAAGGTGATGCTGTGCGGAATGCCTTTTCAAACTTCTATATCTTGAATTTTAGTTTCCCTATATTATCTTTCATCACCATTGATGATTTTTGGCATTGAAAATTATTTGCCTCTTGATTGATATCTCACGGTTACATATAAATAGAAACCAAAAACTATACAAATCTAAAATTAAGGAAGTTAACCAAAAATAGAGACTAAGTATAAGGAGAGAAAATCTCCAACAAAAGGAAAGATCCTAACTGCAATATTCCTAGCCCGAAATCTTGCCAAATCTAGCCCGGAATCTTGCCAAAAATCTCGCCAACACTCCTCTTCAAGTTGGTGCATGAAGATTTCGAATGTCCAACTTGTCGAGAAAAGACACAAATTGTTTCTTTTCGATAGCTTTGGTGAATATATCAACCAATTGATCACCAGTTCGGACATAGTAAGTAGAAATGAGACCATCTTGGATAGCATCCCGAACGAGATGACAATCCACTTCTATGTGCTTGGTACGTTCATAAAACACCGGATTAGCTGCGATATGCATGGCAACTTGACTATCACAATATACACTCATAGGTCGTGTATGAAGACTCCCAACGAGGATAATAGACCCTTCAACCATTTAAGCTCACACATGAGCGTTGCCAGAGAGCGATACTTCAGCCTCAGCAGAAGACCGAGAAACTGTGTGTTGTTTCTTCATTTTCCACGAGATTGGTGAAGACCTAAGAAGCACAAAATACCCGGTAATGGACCGACAAGTGACTGGGAAACTAGCCCAATCAGAGTCACAGTAGCCATGTAGTTGAACGTCGGTGCTAGCGCATAAGAGAATTCCTGCCCAGGACATCCTTTGATATAGCGGACTACTCGTAAAGTTGTTTCCAATGACGGGTCCGCGGTGATTGCATGAATTGAGCCAATGTATGAACCAAATAGCACAACTCAGGACATGTAATTGTCAGGTAAATCAATCGTCCAACAAGACAACGATACTGCTCCCGGGTTGTCCATGAAAGGGTTGTTATCTAAAGCAAGTCCATGATTCTGTTCCAGTGGAACAGTGGCTGTTTTGCGCCCAACTTTCATGTTTCTGCGACTATGTCCAACGCATATTTGTGTTGAGATAAAAATATCCCTTCGGCACCACGTGCGACTTCAATCCCCAAGAAGTACTTCAATTTACCAAAATCTTTCATGTGAAAACAAGCATTGAGATATTTCTTAAATCGAGCCAACATTCCCGAATCATCTCTTGCTATAATCAAATCATCAACATACACAAGAGCAACCAAAATAGCACCATTTCGTTTAAACGTAAACAGAGAATAATCAGAGTGTGACAGCAGGAATCTATAAGTTTGTAATGCAGATGAAAGTTTAGCAAACCAATTTCGGGGTGCCTGCCGCAAACCATAAAGATTATTCCGTAGACGACACACTTTCCTAGGAAATGAGCCAGAAAAACAGGGGGTGGCCGCATATAAACTTCTTCGTCAAGGTCCCCATGTAAAAATGCATTACGAACATCCATTTGATGCAAATCCCAATTCTTTTCGGCGGCCACTGCTAACAGAACTCTCACTGTAGCCATTTTAGCAACAGGAGCAAATGTTTCATTGTAATCGATCCTTGCTTTCTAATTGTTCCCAAGCACCACCAGGCTTGCCTTATGATGCTCAATTTAGCCATTGGAATTGTACTTCGTTTGTAAACCCATTTGCAACCGATGGGTTTCTTCCCAGAAGGAAAATTCTCCACAGTCCATGTCCCATTATCTTCGAGTGATTTTATTTCTTCTTGCATAGCAGTGCGCCATGTGTTACGTTTGACAGCCTCAGAAAAACGGGTAGGCTCAGTCTCGATTGTAATAGCTGCCAAAAAACGACGATGTGGTGCAGACTAGCCTAAAAACGCAAGGCACGAGCCACATTCAAGATATGACGATGCTTTTTTTCTCCTCTACCATTTTGTTGAGCAGTCCCAACACAAGATGTCATGCCCCGACCCGCCACGTGAATCGCAGCGTGCCGATGCATGAACTAACACGTACACAGGCGGATCGTAACCGGCCACAACATCATAATATAACAAATTCTTGATACGAGAAACAAACAGAAATAAAACTACGCTAAAGTTTGAACAAAATAAATATATTTGATTCGCCCCGCCAGAGTCAGTGACAAAACCAGTATACAAACATCTGGTATAGCAATATAGTACATCTGAAACACAGAGGAAGCAAATCATACCCGTACAGGGTGGACATAACCAAGAAGCACAAAACGCGCCTACAACTGAAACCGGGGCCTACGCGCCACGATCAGCAGGAACGCCAACACAGCCTGCACTCCAATAGAAGCACATCCCTTGCGGGGTCAGCAAAGCACAAAGCTAGCTGGTGCGAGCGAACCAAATACAAATAAAGGAATATTGTACCAGAAAAATTCATGTCAGTCAATAAATGATAAATAACAAGTTCTAAAGACTAAATCACACCGTGTCTCTAAAGATAATATTTCTAAGTTCAAGCAACAACACAAACATTTCAGATTCAACAATAACTACTAGTTTACGATATATGCCGATCATTACACGTGATTCAAACATGGTAAATATCAAGCAATGGAAATAAAGACAATCTCATAATTCTTCCTAGTCTCCTAGGTATAGCAATCAGGTTGAAACCAAAATTTTGTATAAGTGTCTCATATCGTAGGTATCCGCATACCCTACGAATGTGTCTCACCCAGACACATCCCACAACGTGCACCAGTACCACTTCGGGCTTGTTTGTATCCTAATGGGGTGTCATCTATCAGGATACAAACTCAAACATCCCAAACGACTGGCCTAACACGGCCAACCTAACATAATCAAAATCAAGCGCGCTGGGAGGAAAAGCGAGTAATCTCCAAAGCACGTCCTTCGGGACTCGTCATACTGCACTCTATAGTGGCAAGTGCGTGCGGGAGCTCACCTCACCTCAGCAAGCTTGCCACATGCAATAGCGTCCTCAATGTTAGGTGCGAGTCATCTCAAGCACCATCCAACTCACGATGCGAGCAAGCTTTTAAGCATCAGCACAACATGCATTATAGCGGGGTAAATACACTTATCTACCATCCACATGCACAAATGACGAGTCTGTACATAACCAAAGGTAACAGACGTGCAATCATAAACAATTCGGCAATTTTTTGTAAACCACGACTATGTCAGGGTCCCAACATGACCCAATTCACCACGATAAATTTATTCAAGTCAATTATCATACATGCTCAAGACTCGGAAATCCACAGTAAAATATGACATGTTATGCAAACTCGAAAACAAAGTATACAAGTCCAATGTCATTACACCAAAACCTAATCACACCCAAAATTCATTCATTATTCGACTTCATTCAAGTATATCATGCTTTCAGGGAACCTAATACATACTTCATTCATAAATAACCAACACAATCATCGAAATAGCTGAAAACTCCGAATTTCGAATTTGGATTCAATTATACACAATTGACGGTATAATGTAAAATTCATTTCAGGATTTCAAATAATTATTTCTCAAAATAAATATTATAATTTCACTCACCTGGGCGTAATGGATTTTCAAAACCCAATTCCTACCGGTCGAAGCTCCAAACACGCAAAACCACGAATGCGAGACCACGAAAATTGTAAAACTGCAAGGCGGACTCGAAAATGAGTAACTAGCCGAAAACTAGAATAAATAAATAAATACAATCGGCCGCGCGCGCGACTGAAAGAAAAACTTACAGGCAATAAAAATTCGGCAAACACACCGCCGCAACCCAAAGTTTGGCAAAAACGCGCCGAAACCCTCCCTACTCCGGTCTGATCGCCTCCAAACCGCACAAGAGGCCGGAAATGGGTCTAAAAACCCTCAGATTCACGAATGTAAGGCTTACCCACGCACCCAAAACCCGTATTCCTGCCAAAGAACCCTAAAAAATGAGCATGCAACCTGATTTTTGAAAAATTTTCAGCCAACCTTAAAACAACCTTGCATGTCAATTCTAAGGGCTCCCAAGGACCACACCAAGGCCCCAACACGGCTGATCGGAGCTATGGAAACCAATCAAACCCCAAACCCAAATCAAAATTGATTTTTTTTGTTTTTTTTTTTCGAGAAAAAATCAATAGAGAAATGAAGAGGGGAAAGAGGAGAGGAAGAACTGAGGAGGAGGAAGTGAGATTGGGGGAGAAAATACCCAAAATCGCCAAAAAAAATCTGCTGAAGAAAAGAAAATCAATTCGTTGCCTCGCTCACTGGAACGAAAGAAAGAAAATGAAAAGAGATAAGAAGAAGGGGGGTCTTTTTCTCTTAAAGGGTGGGTGGCTATGTGCCCCCACCACCTCCACTGAGTACAACCCGCCCAAAAATCTTTTTTTAAAATGCAGGTATCACATCATACACACCTTAAAAGAGATCTCATCCTCGAGATCGAACAAAAGCCACGACGAGAAAACCTAGGCAAAAGCTCGGGGTATATCTGTCTCATCTGGTCCTCCAGTTCCCAAGTCACGTCACCCGCTCGGTGGCTCCATTGAACCTTCACTAACTTCACTATCCTCCGACAAAGTTGTTTCACATCATCATCAACAATGGCTATTGGCCTCACTGGATACGTCAACTAATCCGAAATCTCCACCTCTCTATAATCTGTGATGGGTCTGCCAAACACTTTCGCAACATGGATACGTGAAACACGTCGTGGATACCTGACATATTCTGCGACAAAGCCAATATGTAGGCCACTAGTCCAATCCTCTCAGTAATCTCATATGGCCCTACATACCTCGGTGCAGTGTTCAAAAAATCGGCCTAGACGGCCGCCTAGGCTCTAGAAGGTGGAAAATCACCCAGATTAATGGTTGGGCAGGCTGGGCAGGCAGTCTGGGCAGCCTAGGCGGACTCTAGGCGGTCGAGGCTAGGCGGGTCTGGGCGGGATCTAGGCAGGGTCTGGGCGTCCTAGGCGGGTCTAGGTGGACTCTAGGCTGTCGGGGAGATTTTTATTTTTATTTTTATTTTTTTATTTTTTATTTTTTTATTTTTTTATTTTTTTATTTTTTTATTTTTTATTTTAATTTTTTATTTTTATTTTTTTTTATTTTTAATAAGGCTGATTGTGTTCGTATTTTATTTTTCTTTCTTATTTTTTAGAAATAAACTATTTAATTACTTTTTATTCAGTATATGTCTAAATGTAGCAAATGATGATTACTTAATGGAATTCTCAAGGGATCTGCTGGTACCAATTTTACTGATGTAGATTTTATCAAACATAACTGAGGTTATTCATGCAATTTGAAGAAAAATAAAAGTGTACACAAATTCAAATTCATATAAAGTACCCATCATGACCAACTTCAGTCATTTGAGTTTTAATAAATTTTGTTCATGATTGTTAATTTTTCATGTTTTCAAATTTTGCATATGTATATTGGCATTAAATTGGATGTAATTGATAAGGTATTATGCTTAACTTTTGTAAATTATTAAAGTTATAATACAAAACCTAAGACCGCCTAGGCGCCCGCCTGGGCCCCTGGGCGCCCGCCTGGGCCCCTGGGCGCTAGGCACCTGCCCATCGCCCGCCCAGCGCTTAGCAATTTTTAGAATACTGCCTCGGTGCAAGTTTCCCACGACTTCGGAACCTAACAACTCCGGGCATCGGGGAAACTTTCAGAAAAACCTTGTTACCAACATCAAACTCTAACTCCTTACGCCTCCTATCAGCGTAACTCTTCTGTCTACTCTGGGCTGTCGACAACCGCGTTCTAATCAGCTCAATCTTCTCAATAGTTTCTCTGATCACATCTGGCCCCATCACAACTGACTCTCCAATCTCTGCCCAACAAACAGGGGACCTACACGGTCGCTCGTAGAGTGCCTTAAACGGTGCCATGCCAATACTTAGGTGGTAGTTGTTGTTGTACGCAAACTCGCATAACGATAGGTGATCTTCCCAACTGCCCCCAAAGTCTAAAATGCATGCTCTAAGCATGTCTTTCACTACCTGATTCACTCGCTCAGATTGGCCATCTATCTGTGGATGATAAGCTGTACTCATGTCCAATCTAGTACCCATAGCTTGCTGAAAGCTCTGTCAGAAGTGGGTTGTGAAAGCGGATCTCTGTCGGATACAATCGAAATAGGTGACCCATGAAGGCGAACTATCTCCCGAATGAACAACACTGCTAGACTATCTGTTGTATGATTCATACTAACAGGAATGAAATGTGCACACTTCGTCAACCGATCAACAATGACCCATATCGACTCATTACCTTTCCTCGACCGTGGAAGTCCATCGATGAAATCCATAGTGATATACTCCCACTTCCACGTCGGGATATCTAATGGATGCAATAACCCAAACGGTCTCTGATGCTTGGCTTTCACCTGCTGACAAGTCGCACACCGTGCCACAAACTCTCCAATGTCTTTCTTCATGCCATGCCACCAGAAAGAACGTCTCAAATCTCGATACATCTTTGTTCCACCGGGATGAATGGTGAAACGAGATCTATGAGCTTCCTGTAAGATATCTCTTTGCAACTCCTCATCAGACGGAACACAAAGCCACCCACGAAACCACAACCCTCCATCTGAACCCACTGACCAATCGGTAGGGCACTCATCCAATGTGTCCACTACCAAATCTGCTATCTGCCTTGTAATCACTGGATCAGAGGTCTATCTCTCCACCACTCTACTGATCAACGGAGGATAAACTGCTAAACCCGCTATCATGCTGCCTTCTGTACTAAAAGTAGGCTGAACTGCAAATGAAACTAATGTCTCAAGTGTTCGATACTCCTGAATCATCATGGTTGCCATCACTGCATGTCGCCTACTCAAAGCATCTGCAACCACATTGGCCCTACCAGGCTGATACTGTATCTCGAAGTCATAGCTGCTAAGGAAATCAACCCATCGTTGCTGCCTCATATTCAATTCCCTCTGAGTGAATAGGTACTTCAAACTCTTGTGATCTGTGAACAACTCGAACCTCTCACCATACAGATAATGTCTCCAAATCTTCAAAGCAAATACTACGGCTGCCAACTCTAAGTCATGTGTCGGATATCTCCGCTCGTGGGGTTTCAACTGTCGAGACGCATAGGCTACGACCTTCTTGCCTTGCATCAACACTCCACCCAATCCTGTACCGCAAGCATCATTAAATACCACCAGTCGGCTACCAGGTGTCGGAATAGTCAACACTTGTGCTGAAGTCAATCGAAGCTTCAAAGTTTCAAAAGCTTCTTCACACTTTTCTGACCATACAAAAGGAACATTCTTCCTAGTTAACTGAGTGAGTGGTGCTACAATCAAGGAAAATTTCTCGATAAATCATCGGTAATAACCAGCCAAACCCAGAAAACTACGAATCTCTGTCACACTACTAGGTCGTCTCCAAGACTTCACTGCTTCGACTTTCTCGGAATCCACTGCAATACCTCCACTAGAAATGACATGCCCAAGAAATCGAACTTCAGGCTCTCAGAAATGACACTTACTAAACTTCGCATACAACTGATTTTCTCTAAGTGTCTGCAAAACAATGCGAAGGTGCTCTCTGTGCTCCTCTAAACTCCTCGAGAACACTAAGATATCATCAATGAAGATTACCACAAACTTGTCCAAGTACGGACTGAACAATATATTCATCAAATCCATGAAGAAAGCTAGTGCATTTGTCAATCCAAATGGCATGACTGGAAACTCATACACGCCATAACGGGTCCGAAAAGCAGTAATTCGAATGGAATGTTCCTCAACTCTCATCTGATGGTACCCAGACTACAAATCTAACTGTGAAAACACTACGGCTCCCCTCAACTGATCCAATAGATCATCAATCCGAGGCAATGGATATTTAATCTTGATGGTCACTTTATTCAGATCTCGATGATCTATGCACATCCTCAATGATCCATCCTTCTTGGACAAAAATATTGTTTGAGCTCCCCAAGGTGAATTGTTTGACCGAATAAACCCCTTACGAAGCAACTCATCAAGCTGTACTTTCATATCTTCCAATTGCTTAGGAGCAAGCCTTTACGCTGATTTAGATATAGGTGTAGTACCAGGAACCAGGTCAATCCGAAACTCTACCTCAAGACGTCGAGGGATACCAGGAATCTCATGAAAGACATCAGGGAACTCACACACAACCTCTACAGAACTGGTGTCGGGACAAGAAATCTCAAGAGAGCTGAGAAAACTCTACATCAAAGAAACCGAATCGGGCTCACAAGCCAACACACGAGGCGAAACATCAGGTGGCGCTAACATCACCGACCTATGCAAGCAATCAATGATCATCGAATGACTGGACAACCAATCCATCCCTAGAATCAAATGATAGCCCTCAAAACCCAAAACAATAAAGTCAAACACAAAGTTGTACCCCAACAAGGAAACTCGAAACGGGGACAATACTCCCACAACCAAACCGAACTGCCCAAGGGAGACACAACGCACAAGGGCTCCGGCAAAGGCACCACCTCAAGGTTGTCTCTAACAACCAATTGTCTAGAAATAAAAGACCTAGATGCTTCTGTATCGAAAAGAACCCTCAACAGGTAAGACGACGAATGCACAAAACCTGGCACACAACACATGTATCCTGAATCACATAACAAAACACTAACATGCAATTTTTCCTACGCATAATGCACATAAAACAAATCTTACTACATCTGGCACACACAACGAAAAAAAATAATAACATACCCTCAACATTTCCCTGACCGGGAATAGCTGCTAGGCGAACAGGCGGTGCTGGGAGAGGGACTCTCTGATCACTTCCAGGCGCAGGTGCTAACTGTCCCTGAGGCGCCCTCTGTTGTGCTGGTCCATCCCTATTCTGAGGACAAAGTCTAGAAAAGTGCCCCAATTGTCCACAAGTATAACAAACTACATGCTCCCATCGATTTGTCTGACCTCTTGGACAATCACGGGCTACATGTCCCTCCTGACCACAAGTGAAGCAACCGCTCCTAGTTCCTGTCTGACCACCCCACCTAGGTTGTCGTTGTTGCTACTGTTGTCGATGATCTCCTCGGGAACGTCTGTCACCTCTGCGGTCTCTGCCAGTCCTAACTGGTCCCCCTCTACCAGGGTCTCTCTGCTGGACAGCGGCACGCTCTGGCTGTTGTGCCTGCTCAATTGTCTGGCTTCCTCGGCCAAACCTCTGACTGCATTCCAAACCTCTAGCTCGTCGAACCAAAGTCTCTTCTCTACACTCGGCGTCTACTCGCTCCTGACTCAAAGTGGCGTCCACTAATCTATCAAAAGGACGATCAATCATCACCATCAATTGTTTCCTTAGGAATGAGTTCAGACCACTCAAAAACTTTCTGTTCTTCTTCTCTGGAGTATCTTTAAAACAAGTGGCATAGCGGCTAAACTGTGTAAACTCGGACAAGTATTCATTAACAAATCTAGAACCCTGCTGTAAATGTAGAAACCTATCCACTATCTCAGCTTTTGCAGAATCAGAAACAAAATGTTGTTCAAACACCTGGAAAAATGTATCCCACTACATCTCTGACACATCACGGCTCTGCCTCACTGAATCCCACCAGTACATAGCATCTCCGTCAAATTGGTGTGCTGCTAACTCAGTACGCTGTATAGGTGTCATCACCATCCTCTCAAATATGAGCTCTACCTTACGGATCCACCGATCCACAGCTAGAGAATCTCCAGTGCCATCAAATCTTTCACCATCCAAGCTGACGAAATCCCTATTGCGCCGAGTAAACGGATCCTCTGACAGACTGCCCTGCCTCATATTCTGTGTCAACTGGGTCATCAGTCCCATGAAAGCCTGAGAGATATCCTCCCCAACAATGCCTGATCCCTCACCCTGGGATCTCTTACCACGTGCCATCACCAAACAACCTCTACGAAAAAGAAATCACACATACCATACATCAAACAACACAACACAAGTCCTAACTCCTCTATCCAATCCACTCAAGAAATGGTATACGATAATGTTCTACGTGAACCAGTAAACAATGGCTATGATACCAAGCTATGTCACGCCCCGACCCGCCACGGAATCGCAGCGTGCCGATGCGTGAACTAACACGTACACAGGCGGATCATAACCGGCCACAACATCATAATATAACACATTCTTGATATGAGAAACAAACGGAAATAAAACTACGCTAAAGTTTGAACAAAATAAATATATTTGATTCGCCCTTTCAGATTCATAGCGACAAAACCAATATACAAACATCTGGTATAGCAATATAGTACATCTGAAACACAGAGGAAGCAAAACATACCCGTACAGGGTGGACAGAACCATAAAGCACAAAACGCGCCTACAACGGAAACCGGAGCCTACGCGGCACAATCAGCAAGAACACCAACACTGCCTGCACTCCAATAGAAGCACACCCCTTGCGGGGTCAGCAAAGCACAAAGCTAGCTGGTGCAAGCGAACTAAATACAAATAACAGAATATTATATCAGAAAAATTCATGCCAGACAATAAATGATAAATAACAAGTTCTAAAGACTAAATCACACCGTGTCTCTAAAGATAATATTTCTAAGTTCAAGCAACAACACAAACATTTCAGATTCAACAATAACTACTAGTTTACGATATATGCCGATCATTACACGTGATTCAAACATGGTAAATATCAAGTAATGGAAATAAAGACAATCTCATAATTCTTCCTAGTCTCCTAGGTATAGCAATCAGGTTGAAACCAAAAATCCTGTAAAATTTTGTATAAGTGTCTCATATCGTAGGTATCCGCATACCCTACGAATGTGTCACACCCAAACACATCCCACAACGTGCACCAGTACCACTTCGGGCTTGTTTGTATCCTAAAGGGGTGTTATCTGCCAGAATACAAACTCAAACATCCCGAATGACTGGCCTAACACGGCCAACCTAACATAATCAAAATCAAGCGCACTGGGAGGGAAAGCGAGTAATCTCCAAAGCACGTCCTCCGAGGCTCGTCCTACTGCACTCTATAGTGGAAAGTGCGTGCGGGAGCTCACCGCACCTCAGCAAGCTTGCCACATGCAATAGCATCCTCAATGTCAGGTGCGAGTCATCTCAAGCACCATCCAACTCATGATGCGAGCAAGCTCCTAAGCATCGACACAACAGACATTATAGTGGGGTAAAGACACTTATTCTACTATCCACATGAACAAATGACGAGTTTGTACATAATCAAAGGTAACAGACGTGCAATCATAAACAATTCGGCAATTCTTTATAAAACCACGACTATGTCAGGGTCCCAACATGACCCAATTCACCACAATAAATTTATTCGAGTCAATTATCATACATGCTCAAGACTCGAAAATTCACGGTAAAACATGACATGTTATGCAAACTCGAAAACAAAGCATACAAGTCCAATGTCATTACACCAAAACCAAATCACACCCAAAATTCATTCACTATTCGACTTTATTCAAGTATATCATGCTTTCAAGAAACCTAATACATACTTCATTCATAAATAACCAACACAATCATCGAAATAGCTTAAACCCCCGAATTTCGAATTTGGATTCAATTATACACAATTGACGGTATAATGTAAAAATTCAATTCAGGATTTCAAATAATTATTTTCTCAAAATAAATATTATAATTCCACTCACCTAGGCGGAATGGATTTTCAAAACCCAATTCCTACCGGTCGAAGCTCCAAACACGCAAAACCACGAATGCGAGACCACGAAAATTCTAAAACTGCAAGGCGAACTCGAAAATGAGTAAACTAGCCGAAAAATAGAATAAATAAATAAATAAATACAATCGGCGCGCGACTGAAAGAAAATTTATAGGAAATAAAAATTCGGCAAACACCCCGCTGCAACCCAAAGTTTGGCGAAAACGCGCCGAAACCCTCCCTACTCCGGTATGATCTCCTCCAAACCGCACAACAGGCCGAAAATAGGTCTAAGAACCCTCAGAGTCACGAATGTGAGGCTCACCCATGCACCCAAAACCCGTATTCCTGCCGAAGAATGAGCATGCAACCTGATTTTTAGAAAAATTTCGGCCAACCCCAAAACAACCTTGCATGTCGGTTCTAAGGGCTCCCTAGAACGCCACCAAGGCCCCAACACGACTGATCGGAGCTATGGAAACCAATCAAACCCCAAACCCAAATGAAAACTGATTTTTTTTTCGAGAAAAAATCAATAGAGAAATGAAGAGGAGAAAGAGGAGAGGAAGAACTGAGGAGGAGGAGGTGAGATTGGAGGAGAAAAATCACCGAAAATCGCCAAAAAAAATTTGTTGAAGAAAAAAAATCAATTCGTCGCCTCGCTCACTGGAACGAAAAAAAGAAAAAGAAAAGAGAGAGAAGAAGAAGGGGGTCGTTTTCTCTTAAAGGGTGGGTGGCTATGTGCCCCCACCACCTCTACTGAGTACACCCCGCCCAAAAATCTTTTTTTAACACGCAGGTATCACACAAGATGTCTGAAATTCAATTCCTTTTTTCAACAAATAAAGAATTTAGTGAAGTAAATTCAGTCCCATTATCACTCAGTATTTTCACTTCTTTACCAAACTGTCTACTAATCATAGAACAAAAATTCTTCAAAATATTATGCACTTCAGATTTCTCAATGAGCAAATAAATCCACACTGCTCTAGTAAAATAATCCACGATGGTTAAGAAATAAACTGCTCCACAAGAGGATGGGACACGATAAGGCCCCCATAAATCACAATGAATAAGGGGAAAAATTTATTTGCATTATGACTACTTTGTTCAAAGATATCTCTAGTTTATTTTGCACGCAGACAAATTTCAAAAGCTTTATTTTCCGAATCAACAATACCTAAATTAAAATGTGGTATTGTTCCTACAATACGATAAGACGGATGTCCCATACGACGATGCCACAACTCAACATCATTCTTGCATTGCACCTTGTGCATGCGCACCGGTGTCACACCCCGCAAGACATAGATCCGGTCACATTGTTCACCCACACCAATCAGGGTCCTCGAGGTACGGTCCTGTATCACACACAACTTATTAGTAAGAGTGATTATAAAGTTTGCTTCACAAAGTAATTTACCAACAGACAACAAATTGCAATTCAACTGTGGAACAAATAGAACATGTGACAATTTCAATTTATCTCCAATAACCATTGTTTATTCTTTCGTTGCCATTGTTTCATCTCCATTTGGTAGTCCCACGGGACATGCAGGGGAAGAGCCAGGATTGCAGATAAAGGGGGGAAAAAAATTAAATCACAGATAATTTAATTCTTAAAATAAATAAATAAATATAATTAAACCGCAGCTTAACTAACCCTATAGGGTTTACCAAACCAGGCCCGAAGGCTACAATATTGTTGCAACTTAATATCCTCGTCGCCTCTATCTCGCAGGGAGACTTGCTTTCACTTCGGTCCGTTGTCTCCACCTTGCATGAAGACGGCTTATCCACGACGAAGCACATGCGCTTCAAATAATCAGGTGAAAACTCACAAAATCTTAACTGGTGAGTCTCGAACCTGCGACCTCTTTCAAGGAGAGTTGATGTCCGATCAACTGAGCTACAATTGGTGGACAATTGTTAATATTAAGAATGTTACCGCCCAATTGCTTAGCTAAAGCTGGCTACCGTGAAGACTGAAGAGTGTCGATGAGGAGCAAACAAGCAAGAGAAATAGTAAGACCACCTCCATAAATCGATCTATGTCTAATTGAAATCGTATTGTGCTATTGGAGAAATCAATCTCCGTTGAAATCGTCTTGTGTGATTGGAGAAAATCGATCTTTATCGAAATCGTTTTGGGCAATTGAGAAGGCGAAGAGGTACTTGCGAGGGTGTGCGATTTTGTGTATATTTGTATTTTATTATCTATGAGAGGGGGTAATCTAAAATTTTAAAGGGGGGCAAGATTGCAAATATTGTTAGTTTAGTGGGATTTCTTAAAAAGCTAAGGGGGGCAATTGCCCCCTAAGCTATAAGGTAGATCTGCCCATGGGGACATGGAGCCACTTCGCAAACATCAACAAGAAGATCAATACATCCGGTCATATGATGCGAAGCTCCAGAGTCAATAATCCACTGTTGTTCAGAGATCTTACCAGTCAGCTTTTCTGTGGGAGTAATCTTTTGGGCATTCAGCATCATCACAAGCGTTGTCCATTGATCTTCGGTAAGGCCGGGAAGGCCTGCACGATCTGCCTCAGTCACAGATGACTTGCCATTGTTACCACCTCCGGCCATGGCAATTCACAGAAGTTTCGATTTTTTTTAGAGGAATTTCGATTGCTCTGATACCATGATGATTTTTGGCATCGAAAATTATTTTCCTGTTGATTAACATCTCACGGTTACATATAATTAGAAAACCAAAAACTATACAAATCTACAATTAAGGAAGTTAACCCAAAATAAAGACAAAGCATAAGGAGAGAAAAATCTCCAACAAAAGAAAAGATCCTAATTGCAATACTCCTAGCGCGAAATCTTGCCAACAATCTCGCCAACAAATCTAGCCCCAAATCTCGCCAAATCTAGCCTGAAATCTTGCCAAAAATCTCACCAACAACCATGTTACTAAATCCTGATGTAGAACTGCTATAATGTGCATTTCACTAATATCACTCTAAATCATTTACCCTGAACTCAACTCCAAAACCCGACAGCTTTTCCAAAACTGTACAAAGTCACAAGGCATTGTTACTTCCAAACAATGCTCCATGCGGCCCAACAGTGACTCTCATGGGGTATCTCCTTTGGCAGTGAGTACATTATATATCGGTTAACCACCTCACACTTCCTTCTAACACAGTCAATATCTTTGTTAGCAATCCAACTTCTCTCTTGCTAAAACCTTTCGCTTCTAACTTCTAGAGCAAAAGCAGTACCAACCATGATCAATGCCACTAGGTCGTCAAGTTTGCAGACAAATGGGGGAAGGTGGCATCATTGGGGAGAAGAAGAATTGATATTCAAATAATTATTACATAATATATCCCTTAATTTATACATGTTAGTGTTTCGATTATTATATTTTATAGTAATTATTTCGTTTTCATGTCTTTGTAGGAATTTGAGCGTGAACGATGAAATCGTATTAAGGCGACAATTTAAGGAATGACAATTGGTCGATTCTAGCGGTGGTACAAAGCAGATGGTCACAAACCTAAACCCAAAACCTACCCATAAACCCAAATCTAATCCTACCCCTAGAGAATATTTTCTCATTTATACCTTGATGAATCTCCCCTTTATTTCATTCCTATTCACTTTGATCATTCTCTGTAAATATAAGAGAATAGGGTGAGAAAAGGGAAAGAAGAGAATGGTTGAAAAAAAATCATTAGAAAATCAAATCTTCTTCCTTCACAAAAGGGGAGAAGATAAGGGAAAAGAAAATGCAGAAAATTAAAGCCTCTTCTCACTGTGATTTTCATCACACAACCCCATCCACAGACACACATCCTCCACTGTCCTCACCTGTCTCGCTCCACCTCGCTACCACCGAGCTCCGCCACTGTCATCACACCACCACCACGAAACAGGGGCGTGACAACCCTGTTTCGTGTCAAACTTTCACTCCACCACCACTCTCTGTCTCTCTCCCTATCCATCATCCATCAACCACCATCACCTCCAGACAGCACCGCCACCACCACGCCGCGAAACAGAGCCTCACCGTGGCGTTGTTCCGCCTCGCCACAGCGCCTTATTCCTCCTCTTCTCTCGGCCTCTCTTCGTCTCGAGCTCCTTCTTGCCTCCCTCTCTCGCGACTACCGTCACGACCAGACCGAGCAGCACCGCGCGAGACAGAGCTCGCAAGGGAGCCCCTGTTCCTCGTCTTCCTTCTCTGTTTTTTTGTTGTTATCTCACTGTTTCCTCAATCTCTCTATCTTTCAGGTTCTGGGGACGGTTTGAAGACAGCGGACGCTCGCGAGGAGCGAGAACGAGGCCGCGAGAGCGCCACTGCTTGCTGGAGAAGAAGGAGGAGCGAGGCGGTACTGTAACGCACTGTAGCGAGGGCAGGAGACCGAGTCAAATCTGCTATTTGGCTATTGGCACCTTGATTTCTGCTCTGTACCACCACAGAGCATTTGCAGCCATTTGTCTCGAGATTCATGTTCTGACCACCTGCTGATCTGCTGAGTACCACCACATCGAGTTTGAGACAAACCAAAGGGGTTGCATAATTCATTTTGATTTATTTTACTGAATTGTGTGCTTAATTGTTAATTACAATTTAATTCTGAATTTTTGATAAATTGCTTTAACCTTTCAGGTTCGAGAAATTAAACTTGATATGTTTGGTAGTTAGAATTACCCTTTATTAATGTTCAAAGCATGTGCTAAAAATATTAAGTTTAAACTTTGATTAAGTGTGCCTTAAAAAGACACTTAATACTTGGTAAGAGCGTATTTGCTTGAAATAATTTGTTAATGTTTGATAGAAACATGATATAAGTTGAATTGGATTGTAACGATCACATATTCGGTGTAAGCAAGGGATTCTCATCCCTAAAGCTTCTCGTTTAAATTTTCAGTAATTTAGATTTAAATGTTTTTGCTAACTCATTGGTGAGTCCAAGCCCACAAAATTCATCTCATCTATCTTTTATTTTATTTTATTTTTCTTATTTTTATTTTATTTTTAGTTTAGTTTTAAAATACTGTAACCCCATTTTTCTCTAAATTAGTTTAGATAAATTCTAAAATTCAATTGCACTCACTTTTCTCGTGGGATTAACCCGTATTTGCCGTTGTCTACCAGTTAGGCATCGTGCACTTGCGGTTATTATAAGTAAGTTAAATTAGCCTCTTTATTTAGATTAATAAAGCCCGCATCGGGAATCACACTGATAAACAAGGATTCAGATCAGTATCCAAACAGAGCAGTGACTGGTAAGGGTCATTTTGTTGTGTATACTATGACTGCCGTTTTGTTGTGCCATTGGCATGCCACAACAACTGTGTCTTCAAAGAGCTTCTTGATCTCTCTGGAAAGGAGTTTGGTTTATCAAGGATAGACCTATCACATTGCCATGTGATACGGTTTTCATGAAGTCTGTGATTTTCTTGGCTCAATGTCGTGCATCTAAAAATCAAGAGCAAGCTTTGCTCGCCTTGGTAGCAACTGGCGGTGCCAATGTTTTAACAGCCTCCTATATTCTGATACTTATATTCTGTACAATTCACATTCAATATTCTTATACTTAACTTTCAAGTTCAAGGGATGGTTCAAAACTTTGCATTTGATATATTCTCCAATAATATTTTAACTTTTAACAGAAAATACAACTCATTTAATATACAATCTATACGTTACTGCAAATTTATCAACGGTTGCATAGAAAAAACAAGATTGTTGTCAAATACTTAATTACATCCAGAGAAATATATAGGTGAGCAATAATAACCAATCATGCACATAAAATATACACGAAAACTCTGGAAGAATATATCATGAGTAATAAATGTAAATATCTTTTATCAAAATATCTAAATTTATTAGCTGTTAGAATTTTTCACAATATATATATATATATATATATATATATATGCAAATTGATATTTGAAGGGTACACTTCAGTGCCAGCTGGATTTCTGGTTATATAAGATTGTCTTTATATCAAAACCAAAAAGAGAGGATAAAACTTAATAAGGTGGAAGCAAAACTACAAAAGCTAAGGTGAGGTCCTCGTTTGATGAAATTGAATTCTGAAAAAAACCCAGACATGAATACCTCATATACCTTCCTTCTCATCAAACATGCACATGCTTTGTTTTACATCCAATGTGTCCAAATACATCCAAAGCACACTTAAATATGTTGTCTCCCCTTTCAAAATCACACACACTATAAAACACTAATTATGGTGCCCATATCTTCCCCACAACAAAACTCATCTCCTTCGGAGAAAACTCATTTAAAGATGAACAAATCCGAGAAGTTCATAGAGATGAGAAAGAAATGGCAAAAGGTGGCTTCAATGGGCAGAAGAGTTTCTTCGTCAATAACCAGATTGCCAGTGGCTGACAAGGGTCATTTTGTTGTGTACAGCTCTGATATGAGACGGTTTGTGGTTCCACTGGAATATCACACCACCACCATTTTCCGGGAGCTCTTTAGGATGTCGGAAGAGGAGTATGGACTACCGCGCAATGGGCCTATAGTGCTGCCATGCAACGCCATCTTCTTGGAGTATGTTATCTTGTTCATTCGAGGACATGTTTCTGAAGATACACAACAGGCTCTGCTGGACTCTATTGGTACTGGTGGAAGATTGAATTATTCTCTTGATCAAGGAGTGAACAACCAGCAAATGCAACAATGTTTTTGAAGATTGATGTTGTACTAATCAATTAGTAGGATAACCATACAAGGTTCTCTGTATATACTTAATATCTGTACATAATTGCTTACAGAACACTTTTGCTCAATCTATACAATAGCGCTTATTCTATTATTGACCGAGTTTACATACAAATCCAATAGCGCTTAATCTATTAATGTCGAGTTTACCTTCAATAATTTCAGTCCAACTCTCCCTAAACAGTATGGTTATGGAAGTCAAGGTTATAATTTGATATAAGAGACAGTGAGGTTTATGTGTAATGTGTGTAAAAAAGATAGTGAGAAGAAACATATTTGTTGTAAAATTAAAGGTTTATGACAACACTGATGTAAGATCTTATGGTGAAACTCCAAGGACAAAATTTTCTGTGGAGGATGATGCAAGAGCACAGCACATATTTTAATATCGTAGCATTGTTTTTAGAACATTTAGGGCGTGTTTGGTTAGCCCATTGACCGTCGTAATGTAATGGTTTGACCATTACAATGTAATGGGTCAAAGGCATTCCTGCGTTTGGTATCACATAAAACCATCGTAATGGTCATTCCCATTACAGATTGGGTTGTAATGGTCATTCCTACCTCCCCCCCTATGAATGACCATTACCATTCCCATTGTAATGGTCAAAGTTACCTAATGACCATTTTTACCCTCCTCACACTCTCCCATTTTAACTAAGTGAGGGTATTTTTGGAAATAAGTTTTACATTACACCTTACCATTTTAAAAGTATACCAAACATACATATTCTCATTACCATTCTCATTCCCATTCCCATTTTCATTCTCATTACCATTACCATTCTCATTCCCATTCACATTCTCATTCCATCAAGTAACCAAACGAGCCCTTAGGAATTTTATTTTCTTTTCAGTTGTAATAAAGTTTTTATGCATCATTTCACATACAAAATTTGTCCATCTATTTATCAGTTTTGCATGATTTCACTAACAATAGTGAAGACGTTATTGCTTCCGCTATCAATTTGCATCAACTCCCAATCAAAACAATGTCTGCATTAGGAGATCTGTGCACATGAACAACATGTGGATTAATCATCATACTCTTTAATTTCCACCCTCCCCAATGGGAAGCATTTTTCGGATTTTTCAGCATTTAAAACAAATTAGTAAAGTTAATAAGTGCAAAAATACACCTCCATTCACAAATAGTCTGAATATGATGAGCATTAATCCACCATTCATATCCTTTAATTAAACATGCTGTGAAGAAAAATAAATAACCCCAAACACATGGATATTGCGACGTGGCAGACCAAATTTTTCTCTACAACCTAAATTTCTTGCACTAAAACCAAATGAATGGTACGTCAAAGAAGAAGCCCAAACCAAATTTCTTGATGTTTCGTTCATAGCACATATTGGTGTTTTAGTACTTTACAATACATGTTTGGCATTCAAGTGAAGAGCACCCCTCTATATTCATTCAAACATGCAACATGTAGTCTTGGTGACTTGTGAATTGGGCATTTGTGGCTGCAAAACATAGTCCCAAACTTGCGGTTGCTACCACCAAATGGTACCATCCGTAGTGACTTGTCCCTTGGAAAACAAGGGGTATTTGCTTTGTAGTTTATTGGAAACACTCCCGACCACACTAGGCCATGGCCATGTGGGGAAGGACAACCAGCCCAATTGCGTGGTGAGAAGAGAGCAGACAGGTAGGAGGGCCAATGCTTTATCAAAACCAATTTTCTGTCAAAGATTTAGGTAATTTTCACATTATAACTTGTTGAGTCATGATTAGACTGTGTTAAAGCATAGCTTGACCAATTCCAACTGCATTCTTCGCCCTTTTCTCCACCTTATCCACAATTTTATTTTAATTTAAAAAAAAAAAAAAAACAACAACAGTGGATTATTGAAGATACAGAACTTCATCAAGCATATACCATATATTTTCGAACGTGTATTGAAATTTAATTTGTAAGATATATTATCTGTCGATAAAGTTATTTTAGCTAGAATCACTAATCATTAAGTCAATTTCTGAAAATTTTAGTATATAACTTTTTATGCTATATACGTTATAAGGGGAATTCTAATTGCCGAGGAAAACAGCGAGGGAGGGAGGACCCTCCATTCCCCTAGCGATGCGTGCATCCCATCTTTGCAGGCATTGCGAGGGGAATGGAGGGTCCTCCCCCACCCTCGCTGGTTTCCTCGACAGCTAGCCAAGCCCATGTTATAATGACATGGTTTAAATATTTTTTTATAATAATCCTAAAATATTACTATTTAGCTTGATATGATTGTATTGAATTCATCTCATTTAAGGAAAATTCTACACTGCCTGGTGGTACATGCCAGGCACGTGACTACTTGACAGAAAAAACAAAGGGGATCTGATGCTCGAGAAAGGGATATCTGAGGCTGCAAATACCAATTTGCACTTTTCCTTGCTTCCAATGCCCACCAAACTCGCCCTTGTTGTCTCACCTTCTCCCTCGTCTCATTCAACACATTCACATTCTCTTCAACGGTGAATCTATACAAGTTCTGAATCCATACAAGTCCTAAAAATTAACAGTTATGTATGCCATCCTAGTGTGAATGTTTGGCCTCCAATACTGGTTTAGATGGAAATCATGGGCAAGGTCTCCTCTAGATTGTGTCTCAAACATTTGTTTTTGCAATTATGGTGAAAATTAACAATGGGGTGGAAAAACTTTTCGGTTCCTTCACATATAGCTCAAAGTCCACTCCCCCCATTGACTCCATCAACCCCACCTCCCTCAATGACTTTCACTTTTGCTCCACAAAGCCCTCCATTAGTGGTTCCTTCAAACCCACCTTTTGCTCCTCAAAGCTTGCTCAAGGCCCCCAATCAGTGGTTCTTTCGAATCCACCTGAAGGTAACTTGTATCCTCCTTTTGGTGTGTGGCCTCGTCAAGCCATGGATTATGCTTGTGGGGGTTGGTGGGGCCGATTGTGATGTTGTTTTTTTTTTTTTTTTTTTCACTTTTTGGCTTTTGATGAGTTGCCCACGTGCCTGATACCATTTAGGCAACCTCCTCACTTTTGGCTTGTGATGTTTTAAAAAGAATATATAAAAACGTGTAAAAATGCCAACAAAACGGGCTAAACTTACTCGTGTCAGTCGTACTGAAAAGAAACAAGATTTCCTGTTTAAGTAAAATTCTAAATGTCGAGGGAAGCAGCGAGGAAAATAGCAAGGGACCCCATAGGTGGAAAGGGGAGCCGTCCATTTTTTTCGAGATATGCGTTTGAATTTTTTAATGTACACATCTTGAGGGGATTGGACTGTTCTCCCTCCCCCTATGGGGTCCTTCGCTGTTTTCCTCGCTGCTTCCCTCAACGATTAGATGAGTTCTTTAAGTTGTTTCTTTTCAGTACGACTGACACGAGTAAGTTTAGCCCGTTTTAATGGCATTTTTACACTTTTTATATATTCTTTTTAAAACACAATCATAAACATAACTTATAAAATAGTGAAATTGTAAAAAAATCAACAAAACTAGCAAATCAGACTGACTAAAATTGCTGGACTGATACATTTAGAGGAAGCATTTCTTAGTGCTAATATTAAGCTTAAACCCAATGTCAGGATGTAAAAGGACGAATGGTTCTTAATAAATAGAGGTTTGTTTACGAAATGCGCTGGTGTGCATTTGTCACATGCAAATTGATGTGTTTCTTGTTAATGATATATCGAATAAATTCTAAATAACCTCGCTCGCTTTTCAAAAAAATAAAATATATATATCGAATAAATCTCTAGTTTCCTCCAACTTTTCATTAGATAATCATGATTCAACTCTTTTGCAATTATTAAAATAAAGTGAACAATTTATATATATTATATTTAAAAAGCATTTCAAAAAAATGAGCAATGTTTTCATAATAAATACATGAAAGGAATGCATTAAGCATGAAAAACGAAAAACAAGGATACTCTGAAATTGCAAAGTCTTGGGTCACCCAAACTGCTGAGTATTGAAAATAAGTTATAGCGCTTACTCCAGTAAATATATTGAAGCTTATAATTGGTTGAAGATCACGAGGCGCTTTGAATCTTAAGAAAAGAATTTGTTCATTTTTTGAGGTGTCAAAGGGGTGTGAAAACACATAAGAACTCTTGAGTGGTAATTGAAAAGAGACTCGCAAATAATTTCATTACCTTCACGAGCAAGATCACATCCTTTATTATGAGCTTGTACGCACGCTTCTAGAGCAACTCAATTAGCTACGACACGCGGTGCATTTCCTCAAGGGTGTCCTAAAATTCCTCCATCGAACTGTAGTACAGAATGCAATATAAATACATATACAGAGAGAGATAGAGATAGAGTGAGAGGTGATATAGATGTTGTGCTCGAGGGTGAAGGAGCAAAGCCCCTCGGCACCAGCTCTTCCTCAACGTGCATTTTCAACTTATCTCAATGTGCACTTCTAACTTCGCAAATCCCACACTTCCAACTTGCCAAGTCCAAAGCCGAATCATCGGCTTTGATACCACTTGTTGTACTTGGGGTGAAAAAACAAAGTCTTCCGACACCATCACTACATGACATGTCTCAAACAACGATATTATCCCCAATGATATTGAACTTTCAGAAAAAGGTATTTGGTTCAATAATATATTGAATGTGATTGGTAGCTTTAAAAAGGGAAACATATAAAATAATGTCACCTAATCTAAATGAGTAATTCTTGCTGGCCTGTGCCCAACTGCCTGAGGGGTGAAAATACACTTTGCTCCCCTCTTTAATTACCTTTTTTTCAAAAAAATGGTTAAAAAGGGGGGCAAAAGTGTACATTTGCCCCCCCCCCCCCCCTCCCCCCCAAGGCAGCAACCTCGCTCCCTTTCCCAGGCCAGCTAGAATTGAAGAATATAAATAGGTTCCTGTTATCCTTGTGGAAATTCTTGTTGCGATGTCGGTAAGATGTTTTTCCCAATTAAAAAAACGTACTGGAGTAAGGGGTTGCATCTAGCTTTGAAAGATCTGGAACGACAATCTCGAAGAATAATTTCTAGGAATCCATTTGAACAAACATATATCTAGTATGCATGCAATTATGAGTGGAAGGTTACAAATACTGAAATACAAAATTATCATATAAGACAATTAGTAGTGATGTACAACAAATTTATTTGATTCGGCAAATGCTACTCCACCAAATAACAAGGTGGAAAAGCCTTTCACCACCTTCCTTAATCACTAAGCCTAGAGGTGGTGGACCTCCTCCTCATTTCTTTTTCAACAATCATATGATCTATTTGCCCATTTAAATTATCCCAAATAAGTTGATCAGCAATATTGATGATCTCAAACACAAACATGTATTAGCTGAGGATCTGAGTATGTATCTTATCCAAACCACGAGATTCTTAACGTAAGTTTGAGGATGTGAAGTCATCATTTTTTATATTTTATTAAGGTGCAGAAATCCCAATGAGCAAAAAATTCCTCGCAAATAATCCCTAAACCTTTTTTATCTTCCTATATTTGTTTCAAAACTGTTATACTAGCTAGTTTGTGGCTTCAGAATGTGAAGGAAATCTCACACCAAAGCCAATGAAGTGTTGGCTCATTTCTTCTTTCTTTTTTTCCCTTGAAGGGTGAGCAGGGTTTTTGAAGTGTTGTCAATTTGATAATGAAGCCTTTACAAGTATTTATACTACATTAGTATTAGTATTGATAAATACTCAAGTGTTATTGCAAAAAAGAAACAGAAAAACTCATGCAGAAATGCAGACCAAATTAACATTAGTGCAGATCAGTTATCAACTCATTAACAGGTAAGTAAGTGACTCATTCAATAATAAGTAAGAGAATCTTTAAATTGATTAGAACAAATTGTGACATTTCTGTGTTTCCACTCTGCAAGTTTTTCATGTACAACTACATTTTGGTTCTGGTTAAGGCTTAAAGAAACGGATGTAGATACCCGGGTTCACTAACCAATATATCCCTCCAGCCAGCACCAATACACTTAAAACCATTCCTAAACTTCCAAGTACCCAGTTAATATACCACATTGCACTCCATCGCTTCGGTTTCTTGATTGAAATCCACATAAAACATGGATAAGCTAATTTTACCGGTAATGTGATTCCACCTATGATACCGAAAACACTTATTATGAAAGGGAATGTCACTGATACAAGGAAGACCACGCCACCAAAAAGACTCTAAACGCTACACGGATCAACGGCGGACATGGCCTCTTCATCTTTCTTATGTAGGCGAACTCCAAGTTGTCAAATGCAGGCATGGCGTATAACTGGAATGAGGTTACGCAATGGATCACAATCAATAAGCTCACTATTGCGAAAACTAGTCTTGAGGCGTCATCATGTTCATGGACATCATGTAATGTGTTCAACATCCTTCCATATGCACCTTGTATCTGCCATCAAAATAACCAGCTTGCTTTTCCGAAAATGTACTATGATAAACCAAAAAAGTTTTAATTTGTTAATTACTTTTTTTTAACAAATAATTTACCTTGTTTCCATAAGCCCAGTAGACTCCTATTGCAAGGGGAAATAAACACGATGCAATAATAAGATTTGCAAGTCTAACGGCTTTCCACATTGGCACGCACGATGGACACTCTTCACTCGATGGCATTGTACCCTGCATCAAACACACCAAGTTCATACCTTGATCAATTAGCAAATACAATGATAAGTCTTAATGTTTAAAAAAAAATCCTTCTATTACCTGTATTTCAAGTATAAGATTGTGCCCTCTAAAAGCTATGACAACCATTCCAAATGCATTGAGCATACTAAAAACTCTGTCAATGCTTGATGTTGGCTTCACTGGATCGTAGGATATGTCCATGGGCCTACTCTTCGATACTGAAATAATCCATATCGACGTACAAAATGTGAATGCAGCCATGGCACCAATCAGCGAGACCCCAGCCATGGAGTTCAAAGTTGGTAACTGAGCTAGAATGATGGCTATGATCACCAACACCAAGTACCATTCAATGGTTGTTAAAGACCATGATTTGCACGAATGCCCACACACAACATCGAAGAAAAGCCTCATAGTAGCTCCTGCAGTGAGTAGTAGTGTTACACAGGTGCCACCTGATAAAACCATGGTTGGAAATAGAGCAAGCAACTTCCCTAGCCTTCGACCTGTATATCATTTCTCTTGATCAGCAAGTGAGTTGTTTAAATAAATAAATTTTAAAAATATATATAAAAAATAAAATCGTTCGTTCTGTAAACTTTCAATGTGATAAGAGGTATTAATTCTTGTGACAGATGATATCACAGTTTTCACGGACGGGCATCTCAATTTGATACACAACATCATAATTGTAGTTGAGGCAGTCTACTAACAAGGAAATTGGGGTGAACCCTTCAACATCAGGGTTTTGTAATTTTCTATTTCAAAGTACAGGACAAATTGTTTAATATATTATTCAACTAGGGCCCCTTTTCAATGAGGCCAGTACTTAAGTGAAAGTTCGCAGAGACTTCATGTGAGGACCCTCAAATTGGGGTCTTAAATCAGTCTTCAAAACTCCATGGAAAAATGTGGACAATACTCAAGATTATGTGTTTACAACTTTACACGCATCACCAAAATGATGTAATGCGTGATTCATAATCTAGACTCCAAAGTCAAGCGAAGTGGTATTGTGGCCGACATCATTTTGATGTGTATTTGTTATCTAATTAGTTGCATTCAACGGCTGTCATCAATTTCAAACAACTGGATCCATGTTTCATACAAAATTATCTTAAAATGAGAGAATAAACTATAGGACTTTGATCATCACAAACTGAATAAAATGTATAACCTTTGTTACAGGGGCGTACCCAGGATTTTAGTCGAGGGGGTAAAATATAAATATTTATTAGTTAATAATAATATTTATCAATGGTAAAGCCAAAAAAAAATTTCTACCTGATCTAGTAACTAATAAAAAAATATAACTATAAAAACATTGCATATACCAAATTAGATCCAATGTAGTCCAATTTTAAGCCAAAATAAAATCACTATCGATAATCTTAGTAATGAGCAAACGAGCATAATAATTAGAATATATAACTAATATCACAAAATAATTAGGATAAGTATCTAGGTGAAGCTAATTTTTTTTTTGAAATTTGCGAACCTAATATGATCATAATACAATTTTATAGAAAAAATAGTTTATATGAGGCTCAAATTTTGTACGAGTTGGCTAATGGTATTTATTTTCTTTGAATTCTATAGTTATTATTTTATATATTAATTTTAAATATTTTTTGTTGGAGGTTTTATACAATTATACCACTTGTGATTATAATTCATTTATTTAATGTTAATAAGTTTTTATTAAACTAAACATTTTTTAATGTTTGAAATTACTAATAAAATTGCATTAAAATAAAATAAAAATACACTTGAATAAGTCTTCAAAATTCCATGGCAAAATGTGGACAATATTCAAGATTATGAGTTTACATACATCACCAAAATTATGTAATGCATAATACATCATCTAGAGTCCAAAGTCAAGCGAAGTGGTACTCTCGGCGACATCATTTTGATGTGTATTTGCATCAATTTCAAACAACTGGATTCACGTTTCTTACAAAATTCTCTTAAAATGAGAAAATAAACTATAGGACTTTGATCATCACAAACTGATTAAAATGTATAACTTTTGTCACCAAAATTTGTAGCTACTAGAAGAGAATAAACTAAAAATGTGATTAGTTGAGTAAGCAAGTTTCGTCATCAAAACCAGGTATGATTTAACTTATAAACACGTATTCACGTTATGTTATCTCACGTGAGTTCCATGATAATTTTTTACACGACTTGTTTCATCTTGAATTTCTTCAGATTGAACTAAGGCTGTTTGTGATTGAATGGAATCCTAGTTCATGGAATTCACCGGAGCTAATTTAACTTTGAGGCAAAACTGAGGGTGCAATCCTCACGTGCATCTATTTAAATTGGTGATCGAGAAATGAAATTTTGCATGAATATGTGAATCAGGTCCACTTTTCTCCAACCAAAGAACAATAAAGAAATGATAGCTCATGGTTGTATTATTTAATAAAAGGATTTTGAACTATTTGCAGTATGATGTAGAGATTTGATCATCACTTCCCTCCATATATAAGTTAAAGATTCTCAAACTAGGGTGTAGAGATTCTATTTCAGCTCCACAATAAAAGAAACATCAAATACTTGGGGGTTTGGCTTGAAGTGAATTTCTTGTAGTCAAAGAACTAACTCTGCAACAAATGCAAATTACTCACCAAATGCAGCCGTGGATAGATGCAGATATCTTGAGTAGCGCGTTCCAGGCACAGATTCATGCAATTGAACTAATAACCACATCGTGTAAAGCTGCCAAACGAACCCCAACGATAACCATAGAATTCCCCAAGTCCTGTGCACAGCAAATCACACAAATGATAAAGAAGACTAATAGGATACGATGAAACTGTGCCAACTGGGAAATTATGTGTTAGTATGACATACCATCCTAGTACTGTAAATGCAACAGGAAGGGAAAGTGCTTGAAAACCAATTCCTGAATTGAGGATATGGAATGCAGAGAAGTAAACATTCCCATTTCTTGACGCGGTGATAGGAAGCCAAACGTCCTGAGGGTTTGACTCCGTTGTAGTATGTTGGCCTGTATAAGAAGGCAACGGAGATGAAGACTGCAACTTGGGCACGATTCTGCTCGAGTTCATTCTCACCAATTTAGCCATACTAGATTGCCTAGCTAGCCAGAGTCTCTGCTATCTTTTTCTGTGTTGCTTAAAATTTGACTCCTTCGGACAACTTAGATAGACATGTATTGTCTGTGAAATATATAGAAATAGATGTACATAGAGGTGGCTTTGAAAATGTTTGGTAAGTACATGTATCCCTTCGAATGGGAAAGAGGAAGAGAGCAAATTTATATGGCAAGGTTCCTACACCAAATTGTCATATTTGTAACTAACTTAAAAAATTGTAACATTTTTTAGCTATAACAATTCACTAAATAATTTTAAGTTAAAACTAAATTTAGTCAACAAAATGAAAATAGCTACAAAAAAAAGTGATACAATAAAGTAGATCATCATGAATACGATCACTTGTAAACCCATACTATTTGTAGTGATACAATTATTGAATCATTTTGTTTGTGAAAATGTCTAAAATTGTTTTATGAATTGTTACAACTCAAAGTGTGGTTATTTTTTGAATTGTTATAAAAATGTCAATTTGATGTAATGACGTTAAGTGTTGATGTCATGATTGTAATTTATGAGTTTATTAATAATTGAAAAGCGAAATTTATTGGAAGTAAAGATTAAATTAAGAGCTTGACAAAGAATGTTGTCTCTTTATTTGTACCATCAAAACTGGAGATTAGAAAAGAATAAAAACTTTGCTTTGATTCAACAAACACTAATTGAGATGTTTATGCGACTTACCCCACTAATAATGACGATCGATGGATGATTTTAAGAGTGTGTTCGGTTGCATGGAATCCTATGTCATGAAAATTTATGAGGGGACCCCTACAATTTAAGCTAAATTGATGTATCACTCCATATCCACCATTAAATTGTATGATCAATGGTGGGAATGAAAGTCCCATGAACATGAGAATCTCACTCCTTGATCACCCAAGGCATATGATTTTCATGTTCATAAGACTTTTATTCCCATCATTGATCACAAAATCAAATGGTGGATGTGGAGTGATACATTAAATTGGCCTAAAATATAGGGATCCCTTCATGAATTCTCATGGCATATGATTCCATGGAACCAAACACACCCTAAAATAAATGATGACCAGAGGAGTTTGTAATTCATTTCATTAATGTGACTCATTAATTAGTATGCTAATTATAATGAATGGGTTTAAGTAATTACAAAATCAAGTGTGTAAAATGTGGGAATCCATTTCTAATAAGAAAATGGGTGTAATCCAAGGTCTATTGTTTGGCGATTGAGAATATTCAGCTCCGACGTGAATCCTGAGCTTGAGATCAAATCAAACTACGGATCATCTTGCTAATCTTGGCAAGCAATCAGTGAAATATATATATGACGATGTTGCTTTAATATTATAAAATGGGTTAACTTTTTTTACAAGATTTAGAGATTGTGTAATCCAATTCCTTGCTTTTCATAAAATTGAAAAATAAATAAAAATGAGTCATGTGAGAATACTTGCAAGATAGTGTGCCTGTCTTAGGGTTGTTGATATTTTACATCGAAGTGGATTCAGATACATGTCAATGTATTCAACCCCATACATTCAATGTTTATGACCAAATTGACCAATATGAAATTTGAATCATATAGTGACTTTGATTTTGTCAACTTTATGAGTTTCCATACAATTTGGGGAAATTTTCAACAACAAAAAATTGGGTATTAAAAATCTCGGAGGACGTTATTATTATTTTAGAATTTAAAAAAAACCATAAAAATAATTTGGTGGATATTTTCTCTGTATCTGTAAGAAAACAAATGATTTGAGATCAAGAAAGATATTTTTTCAAGCACATCTAATTAAAAAATTAAAAGCCCTAGGAACATTGTGATATGCATAAAACATGGGGACGCATTAAGAATATTACCACTTATCATGTAAGAAAGTTCAATGTGTAAATGGTTGTGATGATGGGACAAAATCTGTAAATAACTAATATATTTTTGAAGAAAACAAGCAAAAGTATAACATATATATATATATATATTTGAAATTTCTTGTGGGAGGTACTTGTGTGTTGCACATTGATTCTGTACCTATTCATAAAAATCCTTTATCAGTGTTACTTTTTTTTCTTCTTATATAAAGATAGTCTTAAGTCAAGCATTTTTTATAGTAAACTTTAATAATAAAAAAATAAATATTGAGATAATTACTCTAAAAATGAAGTATAAATTGCATTGATCCAAATTGATCGATTCCCACTGAAAAGTGTTCAGTGATGGAACATGGAAGGAGCACTATGTTCCAGATAAAGCAACGTCGACAGGAAAAAATTTGCCAGCAACCAACAACATTTACCTTAAGGTCACTTACCTCGTAGAAAAAGTATGAATTATGCTTTCCGTGCGATAGGCCCTTCAAAAGAGAAATCATGATCCGCATTGATAGACTGACACTCAAAAATGTTCGCTGGGTGAAAGTAGCACTAAAATTAATCCACAAGCTCATCACCAATAGAAAACATGTATAATTTTCCACATCCTAAAAACGCGCTCAAACCATTAAATTTCATCCATAATAGGCAAGAACTGTATAAATCCAACTGACATGTTCAATGTCAAAGGTGTCTCAGTGGTTGAGTAGTGGCGATGATATCACTAAATCACAGGGTCAGTCGAACCCAACCAGAGGCATCTAGGGTGGGAGGGTAACACTCCTAATATTACAAAAATATGATTGCCAAGAGGAAAAAACATGAGTGGAAATTTTTTTTCTTAAATTTTGGGCTTAAGAGTAAAAATGAGAGGTCCAAGATGAAGTGTGGGGCCTTCAATGTTTTTAATTTTGGGGCCTTTAGTTAATTGTGCAGTCGACCCTGCTGCACGTACCCAGGGGCGGGTCTGGCAATTCCTAAATCGTAGCACCCAGGAAGCATGGCAGCAGAAGGAAAAGATAAAAGTGAAAGTAATAGACGTTAGCAACTGTACGAAGTACTCTATTCCATGTTTCACATTATCAGTAGGGATGCCAAGAGAAACATCCGCGAAAATCAAGTTTGAACTGAAAAAAAGAGAAATGGAAAGCAGGGTCATTGTTTACTATCAAGAAAAGCAGTTAAGAGCTCAAATACTTGCAACTGTTTTATATGGGAGGATACGCAGAGTATTGCAAGTCGCAAAACCAAAGATTCAAAAGTATGCAATTCTCGGTTCTCACAGCAAATGGAAGCATAAATGTATACTCATTCAAAAGAAAAAAGTCATACAACCCATCACCAAATGACGTAATATTGCATGGTGATGGACTTGCAACACACTCCTTTATAACAAAGGAATTTCTTTTTCATCTGAATCAATTACATACATCCTCAACCGTAGATCTCCTAGAGGCCCTGACAACAGAGCCATGGCTATTCTAAAAACACTAACCCTAACAATATAAGAAAGAATACATACCCACCATCAGCAGCATCGACATGATAATACGTCGCAACATGTGTATGGTTTTGACTTGACCTCAAGCTCATGAATTGTGGGCAGCGGTTCAATGTTGTATATGCTACCTCTAGCACAACAGAAATTGTAAATATTTCGGCAGATTCCTTTACTGAATGGATACACCCTTTCAGGAATTCTTCTGCAAGTCAAGATAAACAATTGCGGGACTGACTTAGGAGGATGTAATATTTTAACCCTTTCAGACGTAAGTCAAAACAATCACTTTTTCCAAGGTCAGCAAAACTTGATAAAAATAAAAATAAAAATAAATAAATAAAGGATTTGCAGTAGTCATGGATAAGTCGGACAAAATTTTGAGTGGACAATCTTTCAATGCCTGATTCAACTGTTTGTACAGTGCAGAGATTATTTTATTTTCCTGTTTAAGTCATGCTCTATATTAACAAGGTCATTTTTTTGTCAAAACACCAAAAACATTTGTCGGGAAATTCATCGTTGCTGGTAAGATTTCTCTATATTTTTTCATGGACTTTGATCTTTGCATCTAAACTTCTTACACAGCCATGAAGACACGTCTTTGATTTTCAGATGCTAAAAATCCTACTATAATTCAAAGGCTAGATATGCTAGAAATACCTCAATCTTTCACACTGATATACTACCCATAGCAAGGTCAACCTTCAACTTCCCAAGTAAACTGTAATATACCTATAGTTATGGTACTGATGCGACACGATAGATGATACTTATCGTATTTAAGCCTCGTTATGGTACTAATGCAATCATTTTCTGCTAACTGCACAACGCACGTGAGCCACGAACCACCATTGTGGTGGCCGATTGCACTCCGATGCTAAAGTCAGACAGGGATCTGAGGAAGGTGTAATGTTGTAAACAAAGAATTTGTAGCATACCTTAGCTTACCAACCCCATGTCTTATTTATATTACAGGAGTCCTGGTTCGACCAGGCCATCGATGGCATAGTTTAGGAAGGAGATCTTCGTGGAGATCATTATCTAATTAGGAGTTGTGGTGTAGAAGGGAAGTTCCATGTTAGCCCTGTGCTCCTACATACGTGGGAGATAGTTCCCTATCAGAGGGTAATCCGTAAGATGAAGTTTCTTTGCGTAATATGTACTCTAGTATTTGCTTCTTAGTTGGAAGCAGATAGCTGTTGTAGTTGCCTGTCCGAAGTTGATATTCGAGATACTTGATTTAGTAGGGCTTACGAGTATTGAGGATAACTGTGAGACACATGGGCTTAGCAAGTTGTAAGAGTAAGGGTCCGTTTAGTGGACTGCATTGGGCGGGCTTAAAACCGTTTGGACCGGATAAGTGCTGGGCTGACATTGGGGCTCGTAGTTCTTCGAGATCATCATGACACGTGTATGGCTCGGGGATGTGAACGTTTTGGTGTATCATCAGGTACTTCCCCCGAGTTAGTGGGCAGTCACATCGGTTCACTAAGTCATCTCTTGAAAAGATATGTCGCTCATAATGATTGAGTCTAAATTGTTGTTTGAGCCGCCCGCCGCATCTAATGAATGTGAGTTGGTTCAGTGGAAAATAGGCGGGAACCTAATCCATGTTTAGGTCATCCGTGGTCCGAAGTCTGACCCTTCTATTTTCTTTGCTTTTGAAGACATTGTTTTGTTCATCTACTGACTAAAAATATTGTTCGTCTTCTTCATGGCTCAACAAAACCTTCTTGATGACGTAACCTTAGTTAGGGGCCTTGAGTTTTTTGAAGATAGGTTGCTTTCTAAACCCAACCTTGTTGAGATCCGTATGAAGTTTGGGGTCCCTGAGGACCTGCCGTTGTCTGTTCTAAGGGGCGACCAAACGCCAATGTCGCCACCAGCAGGGTCATCTGCTTGCACCAGAGGATGCTTCAAACCAGAGTACGTTTTCCCGTTCTTGATGTGATTTGGGAATTCTTGGACTCTTTGGGATTCCTCTGGCCCAGTTGGGGCCTAACGGATACAGGATTATCCTTTTCATTCTGATTAGGGCGAAGTAAGCTGGTGTTCGTGTGAATCCACGAGTAATCCGGTTGCTAACTTCTCCTCGGTTGAAGAGTAACATCGTTTGTAAGATGACGATGCCAGCTTGCTTAGCGAATCTGCCAGATGACTTCAAGTCTAGCAGAAGTATTGTTTCTTAGCCCCTGCAGATTCAAAGTACTTTCAGTTCAGGGGTTGTTCGCTCGAGCGGGAGTACAGACCACTCCGTAAGTACAGCGTTTTCTTCTGGTTTCGTTGCGCTTGATTGCGTGCTAATCGTTGCTCGTGTTTCTTCGCAAAACGGTTTCCCACTACACCTCCCACCCTAAAGAAGCAGAACGTTATGGAGACGTTCTGTGGTTTTTCAATAAGGAACGTGGTGGATGTTATATGCGTTCCCAACTTTCTTTGTAGTGGACCGTAGGACAACTAGCACGCAGCCCCAACTCTTTACCGAACATCGCGAGTTAAGCTTGAAGATGAGGCCCTTTCTAGGAAGAGGAAGGTCGTTGGGGCCAAAACTCTTGTGTTGTCTGACGCGGAGGAGTCGTCCGAGACGTTTGCCTCCTTTGTGAGTTCGAAGAGGTCTTGCATCAGAACTGGATTGTCTTCAACATGATCCGCTCCAGTGAGTGAAGAGCACGAGGGCGGAGGCCGATGTATCTGGCTAGGAAAAGACTACCTGTGATTTGCAGGGGTCAATGACATGTTGAATCTCAGTGTTACGCAGGCGGAAGCTTTGAGTGAGCGGTTGATAAGGATTGCAATGACGGCCTCTGCCGTTGCCGATTCGCGCGGGACAGTTCCGGTAAAAGATTCCCATGAAGATTCGCTTGAGGTTCTGGAGCCCGACCGTCCTGCTAGTGTGTTGTTTGATAGTGGCCGTGGTGGCACAGGCCCAAGTTTCTTGTAGTCCGCATTGTTCACCATTTTGTTCCAGGTCACAACTCGAGGTATTGGAGGATCCTTTGGATAACTCACTTCCTCATCTTCCTCTGAATCCTGTTAAGTAGTCTCACACTAAAGGATCAGTTGTTCATGACAAGGAAAAAGAAACGGAGGAGAGCCTAGGAACAGTGGCGACTTCGAAGGGTGGTGCCAGTGTAATTCCTGATCCGGGTTAGAAGTCTTGTTGTAAAAGGAAAGTTCCATGTTAGCCCTGTACTCCTAAATACGCAGGAGATTTCTCTCTCAGAGGGTAATCCGTCAGAGGAAGTCTTGTGTGATATGTACTCTAGTATTTGCTTCCTAGTTGGAAGCAGAGAATTGTTGTAATTGTCTATCCAAAGCCGATCTTTGAGATACTTGCCTTAATAGGGCTTACGGGTATTGAGGATAGTTGTGAGACACATGGGCTTAGTGAGTTGTAAGAGTTCGGGTTCGTTTAGCGGACTGTAATGGGCGAGCTTCAAACCGCTTGGACTGAAACTGGGGCTCATAATGTATGACTTAGGGATGTGACCGTTTTGGTGTATCATCAGGTACATATATCTTACGATATTATGATATGAGATGATGATGCATGGATGTACCATCCAGTTGACACAAATCAAGGGATGGATGATAAGTAATACCTTGCTAATATGTGATACATAAGTCAAATATCAACGGAAGTATTTTGAGGAACCCTTGAACAAGTTCATACGTATGTTTTTTATACTAGTGATCCGCACTGCGTTGCACATAATTGACACTCATGATTTGTGTTTGTAGTTACAACAAGGGTTTATTTTTGCTTCCCCACCCCATTTTTCTTAAAAAAAGGTTTTGTGCAATTAGTGACAACCATCATTATTATCATATTTAGCTACACACCACCAAAATGGATGAAGAACATAATGGCCCGTTAAGTTGTTGTGCTTGCTAGTGACCACTCCATCATATAGATTGTATGGGTAAAAACACTCCATCTACCACCTACCACCACTGCCCCTCCCTTTCTCTGATTTCACCTCCACCAACACAACACCACTATCTCCACACCACCAATGCTACCACTGCCACCACACCACCACCAAATAACGTAACCACGATCAAACATAATATGGATCTTCTGCAACAAATACAAGAATCAGCTCCTGCAATATTCAGGATTTCGAAAAATCCCAAATAATATCGCCACCATCACCATTCCTTTTCTTCTCTCAATCAACCAACAGGAACAACAAACCTCCAGTAACCACCCATTCCCTTTACGAACTAAACATATAATACCATTCTCGTTCTAAACCCCCATCTCTCTGCCTCGATCCAACTCAGAACCTGCTTCTAATCTTTTTACCATGTTCAGCCCTCAACCTCTTTCTTTCTTGCCCGTCTCCACCATTTGCTCACCTGCATACAATGCTCAGACCAATCAATTACCCAAATTCAGCCTTTTTACTTCCATTATTCACTCTCCACCAGAAATCACTAGTCATTTACCCTTTTTCCGTTAGAGAGAAGAGCTGTTTGCGAAGAAGATGATACACTTTGCGGTGGAGGTCAAAGCCAATGGCAGAGGTAACCAGACCAATCAATCTTAAGATCTTTGGAACATCCCAACAGAACATGACCTTACATCTGAAATGGGTTTGAGCTTTCTTTCTCATCAAGACTGAGCGTGATTGAGAAGTAGTTTCTCTTACTGGTACATTCAAAGTAGATCTCTATATCTCTTTGATTCTTTGTTTGGTACTGGTGTTCGACTTTTCAGTCTTGCAACACTCCACTTGCAATGGTATTTTAAATCTTCTCTTTGACGATTGAACAGGGGTGACAAAGAAATAGGAGGTGAATGGAATGAGCTAATGGTTGTCGTTCGATTGGGGAAGAGGAAACAAAAAGATTAAGATCTTCATCAAGATGTGAGTTAGTATCAAAATAAATTTTCAAGTACACAGCCTTTGTTGTTTGGTAAGGGCTTTCTCGGGATTGTAAAATAGTGCGTGCAAGCACGTGAGCAACTTAACAGGGTGTTATGTTTTTCATCCATTTTGGTGGGTTGTAGCTAAATACGATAATAATAGGGGGTCACTAATTGCGCAAAGCTTTTGTGTGAGTGTGGGTGGGGGTGGGAGGAGAAAAAACACTTACAACAAATATGGGAGAGAGATTTTACCAAAAAAAGGACTTTGGTTGATGGTCCCAACCAAAATAAATGCAATTATTATACACAAATAGAATTTTTAAATTGTTATACCAATAGAAAAAATGAAATAACAAAATGTAATAATAAAATCTAGTAGATAATATCTCGACTTAAAGTATCTATGAGAAGTGCTGGATATTTTTTTATAAAACAAATTTGAAAATGAGAAAAAAAAAGTGGAAGATAATAACTACTTTTCATGCCAAATGTTTAAATTGCCCTAATTTTAATTTTCTAAAATACATCTCTATCAAGGGACTTTTGATGGAATATTGTTAGTTGTTCGGACCATGAATCTAACCCTAGTAGGGGAGCCATTGATCTAGATGATTAAATTAAATATATATTATATATTTTTATATTTATATATTCATGTTTGCAGCGTATCTTACGATACACGATATGCAAGAATGCACCGACTCTATGGAAATCAAGTGTATTAAGTGCCGAATACGGACACGAGCTTGACACGTATTTGACACATGGTTAATGATCAAAATTCGTTGACTGCTTCTGACTCGTCTTGGACACGGTCCAGACACGTTACACTCAGTGCAAATAGTAAGCAAATGGGTGCCAATAGCAGCCCATTTCTTCTCCTCCCTCGATACAACCCAACCCTAATCTGATTTTCCACATCATCAGAGATACAAAGAGGCGGAGACGCACAGACCGAGCGAGAGGGAGATCGACCGTAGGAAAAAAGATAGAGATCGAACGAGTGGGAGAGAGATCCAGCCAGAAAGAGAGGGTGAGAGAGAGAGCTACCTTGTTTGACGAAGCTTGCTGGACAGAGAGATGTCGACATCAACCTGTAAGTTTTTATTTTTTTTTTCATTCTACTTCTCTTTCGATTTTCTTCTTTCTATTTTCGATTTTCTTCTTTCTGTTTTCATTCTTTCTTCTTTCAATAATTTTGATTTTTTTATTTTCATTCTGTTTCATTCTCTTGATTTCATACAAGTTCATTTTCTGCTTTCATTCTCTTCATTTCATTTTCTCCTTTCATTTCTGCTAATTTTTTTGTTGATTTCATCCATGCTTCAATAACAATTTTTTTTATTTTTTTTTGCTGATTTCAAATCATTGAAATTATGTTGCTTATGAAGTTATGATTTATGAATTTATAATGCATTTGAATGAATGAATGTTTTATTGATATGATATGTTTGGATTGTTCATTATTATTATTATTATTTATGTTTATATGAGTTATAAAAAATATATTAAAAATATAAGTTTGCCCATGTCGCCGAGTCCTATTTTTTGGAAATTGCCGAGTCGCCATGTCGTATCTGTGTCCAACACGACACGCGTATCCGAGTCCGTGCATCCTTGACGATATGATACGTTATATGTGTATCTTAAATTTAAGTTTCTGATATACACTAAGTAAACGTATTCATAAATATGTGTATACCCTCTAAATTCTAACAATAAAATTCTGAATTGGGAAAAACTAACCTTAGATATGGTATACGGCGTCTCCTCACAAGTTCATAAGTAGTCTGATTTGTAAGAATAAGGTAGCTGTAGAAGAAAATATCAAAATTAGCTGAAAATCACATGGACTGTTCGACATCCAAATATCTGATGACATAACTGTATGTCACTCAAATTAATAAGCCAAAAAGCCAATGAAGATCGTGCATGTCTCAAGGAACTAAAGATAAGGGAGTTTTCCAAATAATCTTCCATTAGCATCAGAAAAACACAAAACTTTAAAGACCTGAAAAATAGTCTGATACAAATCAAATTATAATTTATCAGCGACTGTGATCACCCAAATACTTGATGCATTATGCATGAGTGCTGACACATTTGGACTTTTTTTTCTTTTCTTTTTGTCTTTTTTCCACAAGAATGCATTGTCATGTATAAGCATTAATCTTTTGCCAGATGTCCATTAGTTTCCTGGACTCCACAACATTTCCTGATGATTCATCTCCTAGACTACATTATTTCTGTCATTAAAATCTGCAAAATCAAGTGTTCAAGTATTTTATCATGCTTCTAATTGGATAGATTTAGCTTTGAGCTTTTGTAGGAACTTCTCATCCCTCCCCTTAGTCATAGCACTCCATTGGTTCCTTTATCTACTAGAGAAAATTGCATATTATGTTTCACCCATTGAACGACATAAAACATGTACTAAGAGATGAAGCAACTAATGTAACGATACCTAATGGATCTTTGTAATTATAACAAAGAGGCGCTGATACCTGTGGAAAAGAAGCAGCAAGATAAGGAAGATAAGGGCAATGGACAAAGCAGCCAGAAGCACAATCACAATGAAATCCTTCCACCTGAGAAAGAATCCAGTAAACTCCCGAGTTTTAGATTATATCAAATTATATAAAATTTAAACCCACAATATAATAAATTGCCTCTGCAAGTATACATATACATGCAACATATTTCAAGTGCAACATATTGGATATTGAGCAAAACACATTCTCAATCAGGAAAGTTAACATTGTAGAAATGACCCATGTGCTAAAACTGAAATTTTCCTACTATACTATGAACACATTTCCTGATGGAGGGCACATCAGTGCCTACTCTGGAATCATGAGAAACTAAAGGTGGGTTTTGAAGTGAACAGACATACCATGCCCTTGCAAAATTGGAATTCAAGTAAGATATGTACAATACACAAGTCCAAATGCTCAATGTTGTTTCCTCAAAAATGTACCACCTGCACCACATGAAACAGAAAATACAGTAAAGAAAAGTGTAAAGACGTGAGTAAATGTGTAAGAAAAGTAAGCAATACTGCTAGAATGATAGCGTGTGTCGATAACAACATGTAACAAACTTAACAAGTGGCTTAGTTTAGTTCAATAAGAGGTGCACTTAACCTCACTTAGAACAATAAGAGATGCACTTAACCTCACTTAGAACATAGTATTTAGTAAAAACAAATTAGGGATTCCATTGTTCAATATTTTGGTATATATTGAATAGAAGTTAGGGTTCTTGGAGATGTATTGTTTAGGGTCTGTCTTTTCTTGATTTTGATTTGAATAAAATCGTTACATAGTTGTTTTATTATGCATTATATCTACTTAACACAATGATGATCATTCTCTGTATTTTCCTTAAACTTCATATCCAAGCATTTAGGGTCAGTTTGATTGCAAAGAATATTTGCCTTTTCCGTTCCTTGAAGAAAAGGAAAACTTCAATTTCTTTGTTATGTCATTGCTTTTCCTTGGAAATTATACATTAAAAAAATGATTTGCTAAAAAATCTGTATATCCCACTAACAATTTTATCCCAAATTTTCATTCATTCTACAAAGAATCAACTTGTCTTGCAGTACAATTCAAAGATTGGGCTCATTACATCAAGCAGTAAACAATAGATTTCAAACCTATATACCTAACCTAGATCATCCAAACATTTCAATAACTTGCCTTCTTGTTTTCTGTAATTGGATTTCAAGGGATTGGATTTGATTAAATGTTGGAAAGTGAGCCATCAGTGGTGGAAGAAGAAAAAGTGAAGAAGATGACAAGAGATAGAGATGAACAGATGAGGAGACTGAGGGAGAGATCCAAAGTTCTTTACAATCAATGTTCTTTGCCCTAAAAATCTATGTATCCAAATTGTTTATCAATCATGTTCTTTGCCCTAAAAATCTATGTACTAAGGGAAAAGAAGATGGAAATAGGAAGAAGAGAGAAAATACCGAGTACGAAGGGAGAGTGGGAGGGAGGTTTTTGAGGATGAGAAGAAGAGAAAAAATATGAGTATGAAGAGAGAGTGCGCGCTGCGCGGGGGGGGGGGGGGGGGGGGGGGGGGGGGGGGGGGGGGGGGGGGGGGGGGGGGGGGGGGGGGGGGTGACGATGAGATGAGCGACTTTAGAGGTGTTGCACGCCGTGAAGAAGAAGAAGAAGGATTTTGGAGTTGCCACTCTGTTTTCCATGAACCAATTCTAGGGGGAGGCTAGGAAAGGATTTGAGGAAAAGGAAAACTTTGACACTTGACATGCGAGTCGAGGCACCAAGGAAAATTTTCCATGAAATTTAGTGAAATCAAACACACCCTTATTTCTTGCTTAGAAGTAATTGTGGATTGTAAATCCAAAATCTAAATGGCAAGCCATTTACTTATAACTTTCATGAAACGATAATAGTAATTCAGATGCACATGACGAAGAATTTGATAATACATCAAAAAAAAAAAAAAAATCGGTTTAGAACAGTCACTTGGTACGGGGAATAAGCCGATATGTGGAACGAGTATGGATTCAGGGTACATTGGTTCTATGGTACATAATTTGAAAGGGTAGGCGGAGTCTGTATGCTATTTGGGGGGGTGTTGACGATGAGATGAACCTACCTGGACTTTAGAGGTGTTGCACGCCGTGAAGAAGAAGAAGGATTTTGTGGGGAGTTCCCATTGGATTTGTCTATTCTTATTTTGTTTGTGTTTTCCATAAACCAATTCTTAGGGGGAGGCTAGGAAAGGATTTGAGGAAAAGGGAAACTTTTGACACTTGACATGCGAGTCGAGGCACCAAGGAAAATTTTCCATGAAAATTTAGTGCAATCAAACATACCCTTATTTCTTGCTTTTCTTAGAAGTAATTGTGGATTGTAAATCCAAAATCTAAATGGCAAGCCATTTACTTATAACTTTCATGCAGCGATAATAGTAATTCAGATGCACAAGAGAACAACACATGACGAAGAATTTGATAATACATTAAAAAAACAAAGAGTCGGTTTAGAACATAGTCACTTGGTACGGGGAATAAGCGGATATGTGGAATGAGTATAGATTCAGGGTACATTGGTTTCCATGGTACATAATTTGAAAGGGTAGGCGGAGTCGGTATGCTATTTGGGGTCGCAATTCATGTATTTTTTTATATACCAATATTTGTGTACAATATAAATATATAGGTAAAATGATTGTATGAATGTATGAACGTGGATACATGATATTTTATGCACTGATCTAATTATGATAATTTGTTGCAAATTTGAAGGTGTTTTGGAAAACATCAATTTTAGTAGGTAAATGAACAATAGAATATAAATAAATCTAAAAGGACCCTGGTATCCTCATTTCGGATCTAATATTTCCTCCTTATCTCCCTCCTTTGTTCAATTCTTAACCAAATGAGTTGTTGAAATCCATCAATCCGGGTCGTGAATCAGTACGCACGACCTAATTTGAAATTCGCAGGGGTTTGAACGAATCAGGAATCTATGGTTTAGAAGAACAACATAATAATAGATCCCAAATAATATTAAGCTAGTGCTTGCGCAATCATGAAGTCCCTCAATGACTAACAAAGATGACATAGAGAAAGAGGGAGAAAGCCAACAAAGCCAACAGATCATCCTAAAGTAACAAATACAGAACTCAGATTGGGGCCTTACCAATTAACATGAAATTTCGACAATTATTTTCAAGTAAGATTCTAAGCATAAAGTCCTATTCTAAACTTGGAAGATTAAGAGGAAATAAAGCTCACCAAAATCGGCAATGGTTTCCCAGGCCTATGCATGCTCCAAGCCAAACACAGTGATGATCAAATTGAAGAACACATTTGTCACAATCATGACAATGTTTTGAACGCGGAGGCTGCAAATACAACAAACAAAATTTTAACAGAGCATCAAAATCTAGTGAACCAAAGAAATCACAAAGGACAGAGTTCTTTTCACAGGATTCCCCAGCTAATTTGTCTTAGTTCTTGTCACAGGATTCCCCAGCTAATTTGTCTTAGTTCTTGTCACAGGATTCCCTAGCTAATTTGTCTTATCAAATTCTTTCTTTTGTTCAAAATCGGTTACATCTAACCATTGAATGTCACTGTTATAATTGTAGGTGATAATGAAAACTCTGGTACCCAGTTAAAAAATGGGCAATTTGGAAGCAAGCATTACATCCGAAAAAAGGTAATCTCCCCAGGCCCCTATGCACCACTTGGCTGAAACTTGATGTAAGATCTAATAAATATCCAGTTATCCACCCAGGGACATTAGAATCAAGTTGTCGTTTTTCACAATTCAAGTATGCATTGAAGCTCTAAAGTTCAAGAAACAAGCTAAGTAAACTTGTCTATTCATAATAATAATCAGAAAGAAGAAATAAGTATAACTAAAATTAAAATACATTCAAGATTTTTATAAAACTTTATTGGCACATAGATTATTGGAGCCATAACTCAGTAATATGCAGCATTCAAAATAATTCCAATGTTGGTTAGACTGATTTCCAATTTACTGAAATCAGAAAGCCAACATATGAGGATTCAATTACGGAAAGAAAGCTTAACAGCTTTGATCAACCCAGTGTAGTCAAACTAAGAAAAAAGTTATTGTCATTAAGTACTTTGTAAATAAGATGATTTATGGTAGGGCAGTACATAATCATCAAGCACAATTTCTCATTGTGCAATTTAATATATGTCAGAATGCATACCAATGCACAAACAAATTGTGGTCGAAATCAAGACGAATATAATTTTTGGGCAAGAAATTTTCAAAGGTTCAGCATAAAAAGAAAGATTAAAACAGGATATAAGTACCTGCAAGACATTACAGTAGGTACAAGTCCAATTTCTGCAAAACCAAATGATAAGGTAGTTAAGAATCCCTTTGCTGCCACCAATACCATGCACCTAAAGTATGCATATGCTTACTCTACATCCCCTTCACAAATGGTAAGCATGTGGATGATGTAAACCAAGATGAAACGCACAACACTCAGTACAAAATCATTAACTTCGAAATTAGGGAATATTTTATTGGCACTCAAACTAATTTGCAAAACTTTAATTACCATGAGGCAGGTATAGTGGATCTCTTGATGCCATGTTATGCTTGAGGGGGTAGGAGGAACAGGTTCCTGTGTAATGTCTTAATGTAAGGTTGTAAAGAGCCTTTTCGCTGTAATCATTGCATCAATTATCAATGAAATTTTACTATAAAAATGTATAACTAATAAAATAAAAGAAGACAATAACTTCCATTTGTTATTTCATTTCCTAGTCATGTTATCATAAAGTGGTCAGTTTTAATTTACACCATGGATCCTATAAACACGAAATCTTTCAAAACACAACAACTTTGAGCCATCACTCACATAACTCAGAGAGATGAAGGTCCAATACATTCTTGTCATTTTTACTAAGTTTATGTTTGGTTGGTTTCAAGAGAAAATTCTCCATGGGGGAACTTCATCAGGATTACTATTTTATTTTTATTTTTATTTTTATTTTATTTTTATTTTATTTTTATTTTATTTTTATTTTTATTTTTATTTTTATTTTTATTTTGTGGTGGGGGAGGGGTGTGTGTGCAATGAGGAGATCAATTTCCAACTGTGATGCGAAATGATTCAATAGCTACACACATAAGATTTTTCTAAAAATAATAAATATAATAAAAGTTTTTCTAATGAAGTGCAACCACACAGAGTCTTAGAAGAACATACTATTGTTCCTATGATCCTAAAGCACAACAAAGAAAGATGGCATACAACCCAAGAAAGGTATGCATACCTAATTGATGTTTCAGGAGGGTACATGTCCATTACCAACTTGGTCCATGTGGTACTATTTGCTCCTAGAATATTTCTTTCCAGACTGGTTCCCATCAACAGAAATTATTAAACCTCCATTTTTTGCTGAAGCAGACTGCCTTTGCTTGAACATCGTACAGATGTAAGTCAGTAATCATACCCACAAAAATGCCCCACTCTGAAGTAATAAACAAACTGAACAGTTTCATGTACTGGTTGCACTAGGTTTTTTGAAGACAACCAGGTGTACATTAAAGTTTATAACTGTGGCCAAATAACAAACTCCAAAGCACTGAATGTAGTGGGTTCTAAAACTATCATGAGTTGTCCATCCATACATATACATCGCATTGTTTCAAAGGAAAAATATTACTTTGACGTAGTTGACATCCTCTTAAAGATAGCCTGTGATTCATTTGCAAACCGCATTGCATCAATGACATACCTAACATAAGAAAAGAAAAATATCAAGAGCATTAGTCTGATCTGAAAAGGAAAATCATGAATATGGATCTTCCGTGATAACTTCCTAGATATAACCGTCAATCTAATAAAGTGTAAAGGAAATTACCCTGGTGAAGAACCAGATGTGAGGAAATACTGAGCTAAAGTTGCAACAAACAAGAAAATGTATATTGCAATATACCTGCAAAATAGGAAATTCATCACAAAGTTGTGATCTAAGACCATACACTACTTCAGCATACTTCTGCAAATAATCGGATATCTACCTCATATTAGATTTTTTTTTTAAAAAAAACACATCCACCTACAATTTTATTATATATTTTGAAAAGGTCAAATATTATCATTCAATTGGGAATTAAATACAAGTGATACAATCCAACTTTCTACATAGAGGACCAGCCAATACTCCTCAAATATTTAACCTTTGGGCAAAAGCTACTTGCTCAACTTAAGTATGCTTCGAAAGTCAACATCCTCGTAGGCCCACTCTATTAACGGTGACTTGAAGGTAACCCTCTCCTATTTAGTACCTTGACTCAATCATGTATCAGTACTCAACAACTTAATAACTCATACATTAGACCAAGCATTTTGGTCCAACCTACATGTTGCCTGTTCCAAGAATTGGACTAGGACATAGTTATCGGTTTTTGTACTGTTGTCAAGGAGCATAAAGCTAATTTCTTATCTTCGGAAATCACAACACGACATTATGCTAAAAGTGAATTTGTGCCGAACCACTTAATATCATTACCACGTCTACCACATAGATAAAAAATAAACTTTAAAAAATAAATAAATAATAAAAGTTCTCATAAATTCACGAATTGGTAATCAAATACACGTGGGTATGTGAACTTGAAAGGAGTAGTGCCCATGACAAAGAGATGAACTTCCTTTTCGACTTTTTTATTTTCCTTTTCAGAATTTAGGGTTTTTTGAGTTTGACATTCATTAATTTATACCTATTTAAAGTTTGGCCCTCATTTTGAAAACTAATTGAATCTAACACTCATTTTCTGAAAAACCATTAAGTCCACGTCATTGACTGGTCGAGATGCAAGACTAATCTTTGGAACATTTTGCCCTTACCATTTTAGACCAAAAGTCAAGTCTTCTAAATCTAATTTTTAGGCAAGCCCACCGTTCCTTTCTTAAGTTGGGGTTTAATGCCAACTCAACACATACACCAATATCACAAGTCTCATGGGATTTTCTCAATTCAATTTCTCTGCTCTTCAATTCTCCTTTCAACTTATCCATACACGTCCGGGAGGCAGGTCATAGGGCGTCGAAGAATTAGTACTAGGACTAATACCACCACCATCACTAATTTGCAGTTGCGCAATGCAGTACTCGAGTAGGGCCAAATATATCCATGCAGCCAGTATAGGGCAACACTTGCTCCTCCGCCTAAGCTGTCTTCCTTCACTTCGCATGCGTCGCTTATCTTCAGGAAGAGCTCGTCTGGCAGGTCCAACGGGCGGTTAGTTGCCACGTTGGATTGTTTAGGGAATGCTGAGATCGTGGTGGGTGGAGCTTGGGTTGGGATGAAGGTTTGGATCGAGGCTGGGTCGGGTTCGGGCAAGGCTAAGGCAGGTTAGGATGAGGAAGAAGAAGAAAAAAAACCATATTTTTCTTTACACACTTAACAATACTACATACACTGGAGAAATCGGGCATAAAGCGATCATCTTTTTGAGAAACATAATATTTAATTCTTCTATAACTATCGTACAATTTCCTGATTTCATCTTTGTTCCATCTCTTCCTCAAAATCTCATCTTGAAAAGGCAGCGGAGACACAAAACCCCCTCCTGACCCTGACGGAGACTCTGTGGGGGTTCTTGCACCGGCTCGTACAACTTTCTCTTCTTCAATGGTTGCTCTGCCGCTAATGCCATCTCCATTCACTTCTCTATTCTAACCAATACAACAAGGATCGATTGGCTCATTTGAACCAATTTGTACATGAAAACAGCAAGAACAATGGTTTCGAGTAAATAAGGGAAATTTTTTCCAAAATTAGGGGGTTTAGACTAGGAAAAAGAGTGCAATTTGTATTGTTTTTGGTATTTTAAGCTGAAATAAAGGAGGGACGGAATTAACAATAGTCTAGTCTAGTGTGTTGTATTGGGTCGAGAGAAAAAAGAGAGGATGGGAATGCAATAATGGCCTAGTAATGGGAGGTAGAACCAGGTTGGACTTCTTGGATGATTTTTATTATTTTATTTGTTATTTTTTCTATATGTCTTTGTTATTGTTGTTGTTTTGTTTGTATCTCTCTCAAAGATGTATAGAGCGAGGCAATTGCAAAAATTAGTCTTGACCCAGTCAATGACGTGGACTTAACAGTTCCGTCAGGAAACAAGTGTTAGACTCAATTAGTTTTCAAAATGAGGGTCAAATTCTAATAGGTACAAACTAATAAGTGCCAAACTAAAAAACACCCTTGAATTACAACGTGGAAACTCGATCAGTAAATAAGAACTTGACAGAATTAATGACAATTTGTTATGGTAAAATCAATAAAACATTGACACTCCGTATTGCCGTATTCGTGTCGAGATGACACTCGTTGGAAGCATGTCAGACATGACCCCATAGTCATTGAGTTTCCATGAACTAAACATTCCACAAACCCTTTTCCTTGGGTTATGGACAATAGGACTGATGAATAAAACAAGAGTAATAGAGTATGGAAAAGTTATTTCCTCAACATAATTAGTAATAGTAATCAAAGGTAAATTAAATAAAGGATAATGGGATTCAAGGGACGGTAGGGACTTGAACCAATTTTTTCATATAAAATAAACTACAGTTTGGTAGTTTGGTTATTTGTGCACTTCCAGACAACCATGAACTATGCTTTTTGTTCACATCAGGAATAACATGTTATTTGAGGACTTGGGCGGATTAACATAGGAATGACATGTTAAAGTTTCAACATGATTCAACGTGTGCACCTTAAAAAATGCATCAAAATGCATCATGAATGCACTTGAACTATGCTTTTTGTTTTTACCGTTGAAGATAAATTTTTAAGGGAACATGCGGACCTAAACTCTGTAAGAAGATTGTGTTAACCTTACAGCTCATTCAACAAATGCACTTTGAGATACAGGTCAAAACACAATGGCCAATGTCATGGACCTAAACCATCTAAAAGCCTATTTCATGTGCAATTGTCCTTGAAGTGCACAAATAATCAAACTACAGTCGGTTTGATATGAAAAAACTGGTTTTAGTTGAGCCTCATGTTTCTCTTGAATAAATAATTTGGTAAGCAATACACAAACAAACATTCTAACTCAATAAGATGTTGAGTAATAAACCCACCCAATTAAACACTAGTTAAATTTTTGGAAAGAAAAAACTACATTACCCGAACCAACCCTATCTTCTTCACATCCTCTCCTCCTTCCCCGTCTAACATATCCTCCTCATAGCCATCAAGGGAAAACAACTCTAGTTTCTCATCTTCCCAGGACACCCCCTCAACTTGGAGGAGACGTTTAACAATTTTGTATATTCTTCCTCCACTGAGCATCCATCATCAAAGTCCTTCACATCATTCAAAGCTTCATCCTTCTAGGCATTATATCAAATTTTAAACTTCTTGAGCATTAGAAATGTCAAACCTGGAGTATGGGCAAGTCCCATAAGTTCTCAATTAATTGTATTATTATTATTATTATTATTATTATTATTATTATTATTATTATTATTATTATTATTCCTTTGACTCTTTATTCTTCACTTGTTTTTCTATTTTCTTTTTTATTGCAAAAATACCTTTTGGACTCTTTCACCATGATCTTCAATGAATTCCACCGGAGCAAAAACCTCAAAAGGAGGCAAAGGTGAATGTTTTAAGTAGGGATGGACAATGTCAATTCGGTTCGGTTTTAGGCCCAAACCGTTTTCGAACCGATTTCATTCGGTTGGCCCAAAGCTCAAACTGAAACCAATTTTTTAAAGTGCAAACCGTGGAAATCGGTTGGGCCGAATTTCAGATCAACCCGGTTCGGTTGGGCCGAAATAACATAAACACTTCAGCTTCACCAAAATCAGATTCTAAGATGCAATTCCAAATCAAAGCAAGAAAAGCAAAGTAAAGAAGAAAAAGAGATCATGAAGAGATCAGAGACAAGACCTAGAAGAAGAATAAGATGAGTTGCTGCAGCAAAGAAGATGAGTTGTTAAACGGATTTTGGTTCAACCAAAAAGAAATTAAACAAGAGAAATATTAGAAAATCATACCAGTAAGACGGCTTGGAAGCAAATCGAAGATAGGTAAGAACCCTAGAAATAAAAGCTCGTCTCTTTCAACCCTAGAAGTGTTGAGATTTTGACCCTAAAAAACTGTTGAGGTTTGAGAGTGATTCAAAGGGGCTTCAAGGGTTTCAAAGGACGACCTTCAGTGGGGCTTCAATGAGTGATTGCAGAGGAGGTGTTTCAATTTCATTGTGCAGAGGAGGAGGTTTTATGGTTTGAGACTTTGAGTGAATTAGAACCGTGGACCGACTCCAAACCGTTTATAACCAATTTCTGTTCGGTTTTAATGATTCCATTTTCACTCCTTTTTCGGTTCGGTTACCGAACCAAACCGTTTCGATTTCATTTTCACTCCTTTTTCGATTCCATTTTCACTCCTTTTTTTATTCGGTTATCGAACCGTAACTGAAAACCGGTTCGGTCAGTTAACCGAAATTAAATCAGTTTATGCCCACCCTAGTTTTAAGTTATGCAAAATTAAATGAAATATTAGACATGGAGTTAGATCTAATGTGCATGATCGCTCTCCCAACTAGTGGAGCCATAGGGGGAAGCAATCTGGTTAGAGTGCCAGCCAAAATGGGAAACTTCATACTTCTCAACTTTGAACCACCACCAAAGAGCAATATTCTTGGTTCCAAAACTCCATAGCCACTCGAAAAAGAAATTGGTTGACAATTTTAACTCTTCTTATGCCTACAACTCTATTAGCCATTGGTCTACACAATGTGTCCCACCTAATCAGGTGTATTTCTTAGCCAAGATTGAGAAGCCCGACAAATACCTGTAGATCTTCTCGGTTTTATTGCACCTAATGGACATGAAGAACACGAAAATACTTACAACATCGTATTTTTATCAACATCACCCGCCCTGCCTTTGATATGTATCATTGCTTCCCAACGGCGAACCTACTCCAAATACTTTCAAATAGCTGATCCACAGCTTGCAGATCTTAGTACCTATGACTCAGTAGGGGACCCAAGTTTTTTTTTCCCCCAATAAAACAGTAAATGAGTGAGGGACACGTAACCACATACAAATAGGACACAAAAACAAGTTAGCAAAGGGCACATCCGATAGGATGCCCCAATTGGTACCCCAATACCAAAGAGTCCTCCTTAATCCCCAACATAATCTGATGCGCTTCGAGCTCCTTTCCCTAAAACTTATTTAGTTTCTCTCCCTCCAAACTGTTGCTATAGTGGTTATTAGTAACCGGTCCCACAGCCAATTTCCAGAATTGGTGAAAGATTGGTTTACACCATTGTTAACACCATCCAGAATGGGAGGCCCAATTATTTATAAGAGAGAACAGCTGTTTACACTCAAGAATTGTTGCAAGCTCACTGAGAACATCAAGAGTAGTTATCTTTTGTTTTCATACTGCTTCACCAAAGATTTGTTCCCCACCTTGCACCTCAAAAGTCATATGTGCTTTGTGCCATTGACTATTATAGCTTATAGGGTGGATGGATATGACACCTATGGTCTCAAAAGGAAGTAAGAGTCAGATACAAAAAAGATATAAATGAAAGTGGCATGGACTTTTCGATCCCTATAGGCTATAGCCTGAATGGAAATACTCAAACGCAAATTAGCCTTTGATCAGTCCTACATACTGTGATATTTAGCATGCAATACACTTTAGACACTACTCCCACTATACGCCCAAAATAATTCATCTCTCAGTTCTGCAGGAAAGTCAGTAAAAATCGCTCACAACTTAAAACTAGATGTTAGCGATTAATGGGAAAAAGGCGCACATCTTATTGACTTGCATTGTCGCTTATATATATTAGCTGCTTACAACTTACACAAGATCTCATTAGTACTAATCCTCCATTAACTTACACTTGATATGGAAATTAGGATTCATTCAACTACTTATTTCAATAGAAACTTGTAACTCAAGATTCCTCTACTTGATTGTCAGTGACACTTTTTTTTTTAAATCATAGAATCTAATCTTTTGTGACCTAATCTCACTGAACAGAACAAAAATCATAAACTTTGCAAGAAAGTGCAATCAAAATGGGCTTTCAAGAAAAGGGTTAACATACTAACATACCATGGTTGGTTGTGAGCTTTGTCTCTTAAATCTTTGTCTAAAAGAAACAAGCCCCCCACATAGACTATGTGAATCACAAGCAATAAGACTTTGAGACACAATGAAGTTCTTCTTGCTGCAAAATCCATCACAAAGAACTTGATTGAGGTGAAATTCGACAACCACAGAAACCTAAATCACGAAACAAAGAAAACCCAGACTTGAAAACTAACCGGGATCAGATAGACATGGAAATGAGAGGAAACACCTCTCACACGCTCGAACCCAGGCTTCGCGAACTGGGCGACAAAATTCGACCATGGTCAACAAGATCGTCGCCGCATTAGATCAGAGTCGTCATAACACCAGCTGAGAAGAGAAGATGATGAACTTGGTCTCTCCTTTCTTTCTTTCTCTGTGAGTTTTGAGAGAATTCGAGAAATCGAATCAGAGAAAAACAGGGAAGTTAGTTCTTTGGGATAGATTAGAGAGACGAAACGGAGAGAAAATAATAACAGAACAACGAAGATAAAATAACGGACGGTAAATACGCCATATATTTCGGGCCTTCTCAAGGGTGATGATGTAGTTCAATTTTCCTATGTTGACATTAATTAATGTGAGATGATAAAAAAAATTAAATAATACCTAATTTGGATTGAGAAATTTTATCACAACATTAATCCAACCCCATTCAGGTGTTTCCTCCTTATTTTAAGATATAATGATTAAATAATATACTATGTATACTAATCTAAATTTAACGCTTGACATGAATTGATGTGAAATGATAAAAAAAAAAAATTAAGATTAATACTGATGCCGGTTTTTAGGGTTCCTAATTTGAATTTATAGGGTTTTTAATTTGATCTCAAAGTTATTTACTAAATAACTTATTCGTAATCTTTCAATTTAATTATGACTCTTTTTAATTTTCTTTTAGGATTACGCTTTACTTTTTCTTTTAGGAATAAACTGCTTGTTATTTTAGTATTTGACTCTACTTTTTCTTTTAGGAATAGACTGCTTATTATTCAAGTTAGTTGAGCATTATAAATAGAGTTATTCCTCAATATTGTAAGAGACTTTTTATTTGAATAATTTTAATTGAACATCATAGTTGTTTTTCTATGTTTTTGGCGAATCTCTTGTGTATTTTTCTTGTGAATTGTCTGTTGAAACTAGCCTGCAGGATAATCGCTATTCTTCCCGGCGTCAGTTGGTATCAGAGCTTCAACATCTTCTTGGGGTGAGATTCATCAGTTTATATGGCTGGTGGTTGTAGTCGAAGTTATCGCGGGAAGGTTCCGAACGAGGAAGCCACAAACCGGGATTGTAACGTTAAGGATGTGATGATTGAGGATTTACAGTGGCGAGTTGCAGAGTTAACCCAGCGTCTAACGCGTAGGATTTCGGTGATCGTGAGATGGAATATCACGATTCTGATTCCAGTTTCAAAAACTAGTATCACCATCGTGCCCGATTATGGGAGCACTGTGGTCGGGAGGATCGTCATAGAGACCTCAAATTCAGAGTGGATCTGCCCGAGTTTTCTTGTACATTACAGGCCGAAGGATTCGTGGATTGGTTGAATGAAGTAGAGTGTATTTTTTGGTATAAGAAAGTTCCAGATTGTGTCAAAGTGAAATTGATCGCCATCAAACTCAAAGGCAGAGCATCTGCGTGGTGGGAGCACTTGAAGCGATCACGAGATAGGAAGGGCAAGGCCAAGATCACTGATTGGGAGAAGGTGAAGAAGAAGATGAAGGGTCACTTCCCTCCTTTCGGCTACACTCAAACTTTATTTCAGCGACTTCACTTGTTGAAGCAAGGCACGCGATCGGTTGATGATTACACGGAGGAGTTCTATTAATTGGTAGTCCGGAATGATTTATCTGATACGAAAGAGAAAATGGCGGCACGGTATTTGGGGGGTTACGGCAGCCCCTGCAGGATGTCCTCAGCCTTCACTCGTTGTGGACCATTTTTGAAGCATACCAGAGTGCACTTGCTGTGGAAAAACAACAGAACATGAGACCTATGATCGGCAGTGACCAAAACAGTTGGCTAGTTCGCCCTTAAGAATCCCTTCATGCCCAACAGCCACCGCAGGTTAATTCTAACTCAAATATTAAATGTTTTAGATGTGGTGAATAGGGACGTAGAACGACTGAGTGCATGAAACCTACTATTCAGAAAGGTAACAATCTCCTAATTGAGGAGGACATAGTAGACGACACTGAAGAGCTTGGAAAACATGTGTATGACAATGATGAAGATGGAGATGTGTTGTATGGAGATGGCCATGAGTCTCTAATCGTTCGTAAGAGTCTACTGACTCCAAAAGGTGATTCGGGGGACGATTGGTTGAGAACCAATATTTTTCAGACAACCTGCACAGTTGTAGATAAAGTCTGCAAGATGATCATTGACGGTGGTAGTTGTGAGAACGTAGTCTCTGAAGAGGTTGTCCAGAAATTGCAGTTGAAGACAAATCCTCATCCCAAGCCGTATAAATTGTCGTAGCTAAATTAAGGCAGTGAGTAACAGTAGATGGGCGATGCTTAGTGTCTTTTTCGATCGACATGAAATATTTTGATAATGCTTGGTGTGATGTTGTGTCTATGGATGTTTGTCATGTATTGTTAGGCAGGCCTTGGCAGTATGATCGCAATGTTATTCATGATTGGCGGAAAAATACATATTCCCTAAGCATCAAAGGGAAGAAGATTGGGTTGGCACCTCGTCGGAAAAGGACCACTCCTACCCCGGTAGTCAATAATATTAACCTGTTTTCTATGTCCAGGTTTTTAGATGAGATTGAGCGTGGAAAAGTAGTTTATGCTCTGCTGCCTTGTGGGAATAGTGTTGCAGACGTGAATCCAAATTTACCAACGGAGGTGCAGCAACTAGCTAAGTTTTCTGACCTAATTCTTTCTAGGTTGTCGCCAGAGGATTTCGATGAAGCTGTTGTGAACTCAAGGACGAGTTCTTTCCAACCCGGGGCGAATGATGCAGGAGGGTTTCTAGGGTTCCTAATTTGGGTTTTTAGGATTTCTAATTTGCTCTCATTTGTAATCTTTCAATTTAATTATGAGTTTTTTAGTTTACTTTTTCTTTTAGGAATAGATTGTTTTTTATTTTGGTATTTGATTATTCTTTTTCTTTTAGAAATATGTTGCTTATTATTCAAGTTATTCCTCAATATTGTAGGAGACTTTTGATTTGAATAATTTTAATTGAACATCAGAGCTGTTTATTTGTGTTTTTTTTTAGAATCTCTTTTGTCTTTTCATTGTGAATTGTCTATTGAAACTAACCTGTAGAATAATCGCTATTTAGTCCAGCATCAAATACCTAATTTGGATTGAGAGATTTTAATTACAACATTAATCCAATCCCATTCAGGTGTTTCCTCCTTATTTTAAGATATAATGATTAAATAATATACTATGTATACTAATCTAAATTTAACACTTTATTTCATCAACAGCAAACTATTGTAAGATTAATGTTTGAATAATAAAGAAATTTAGATGGCCTACCAAAAGTAAAGATTTAGTAGATTGTATTACCTAATGAAATGAAAGGGTTAACAATGTGGAATTGTCATGCTTAATTAGTTTATATAGATGTTTTCTCTCTTCTAACTCCATTTTCATCATCATTACCATACTTAATTCGTCTTCCTTGAGCTCCATTCTTCTAACGTCCTCCTCCGTAGCCGTCACCACATCAGATCGCCATTATCGCTATTACTTCCCTCTCTTCTTCCCCATCCACCAACAATACCTCCACACATTTTTTGGAGATTTCATCTAGATCTCATGGGATTCAATCTCATGACTATTATATTTGGATGTTCTTCACTCTTAGACCCTCTTTGAACGATCTTCATAACTGGCAATTACATTTTTGGTACCGAGCTTTGCAAATGGAATTCGCAAACTTGTCTATGGCTCCCTTTCCTTCCACACCACTTCTCCCAAATCCATCTCCTGACATGCTCCCAACTCCACACATCCAATCCAATTCTACCACCCCATCGCTTTCACATGATCATTTTCCACGCCACTCCTATGCCTCTCCATTACCAGCACACCAACATCCATCCAATACACTCAGTCTAGATGCTCATCTCAAACGCAACCTCACCATACCAACCCCTCCATTTTCTCGTCGTTCCACTCATGCCAAAGAAATCACCCATCTCCGCATTATTGCCAAATATTTCCATCGCCAACACCTGAGACAGGAAGTTTTTGCTAAGAGGATGGCTTCACAATGGGAGACACAAAATACTTTTGAGATAGAAATTTTTCTAGAAAATGGGATCTTGACAATACATATTACATTGTCACGCCCCGATTTTCAAAGAAAACGAAAATCCCAAAATTCACGTAGGATTATCCGTTTTCCCCAAAACTCGAGACGTAAATTGTCATTCACTGATAGTAACAGTTGGCATCTACGAGAAATAATCAATTGATGGCTACGAATTTCAGCGAGCTTATGGAAACTGACTCACAGTCTTTGCCTGGATCTCGCAATCCCTTTTATAAGATTCAAGGTTTGGCTAAATATCAACAGGGCTCTCCCATGTACTATGGAAACCGAATTTGGGATCTAATATGGACGCCAATATAGAGTCTATTCATGTTATGAAAACTCTCCTACCTTTTGTTTTTGTTGTGGTTTCAATGGTCATGTCTTCGAGAGGCAATGTCCACTATATTTTGAAACTCTTCAACTTTTGGAGCCAGGTGAACACCGGATTCCATTTCCCTTCCCTTTTCTCATCGTTCTCGTATTAAAACCAGGATTGAACAATTTCTAGACTCCCCTACCCCGGTTTGATCCCGACGTTATCGCCACTCTCAACCTCCGCTTCTCCGTCGCCAGCCACTACAAAACTCTAGTGGTCGTCCTGCACAATATAGTGGCGATACTGTTAGTTTGGGTTTGCACATTCATGAGAACAAAAATTGTGCACGTACCACCAATGTGGCCATGTGTCACTCGGACGGTTTTGGCTTTTCTCATAATTCAACTCATTGAATGCTAAGGGTGACTGTGCAATATTTAATGCAACTATAAAGACTGTAGCATGCTCAAATTCTAAACAAGCTGACCCGAAAATTTAGGAAAAGCTGATAGAGTTTTTTATTAACCTAAATTAATAAGCTAATAAACCCTACTTGTAATACCGCAAGTGCACGACTGTCTAACTAGTAGACAATGGCAAATACGAGTCAATCCCACGAGGATCGACGAATTCTAAGACTTATTTAAACTAATTTAGAGTTGGGGGTTGTAGCAGATGAAAATTACTAAGTTAAGAGAACTAAATTGACAACTAAAATTAAACTAGTAAGATGATATGAGAGTGGACCGAGACATCGAATCCACCACAGGTTCTTCGAGATTTGTGTAATCTAAATTATTGTTTTCAAGAATCAACACGACTAACCCAAAGATTAATCTAAGTTTGCAATTGATTTCAGCAAAGGCATAAACCCCTAGCATTGCATGTCTTTCTACGACACACACAATCATAGGTTTATTTTAACAAATTCTAAACCCCTAGCATTGCATGTCTTCTTACGACACACATAACCACAGATTCAGATTAATTGATTAACGCAGGCTTTGAATATCAATAAAAAGAACTTCTAACTACCGATTAGTCTAGGTAATTATTCCAGATATAATCGATGAAAGCAAATTATTGAAATTCAGAAATAAACTGTATTTAACATTCAGGCATATAGAAAACAATAAATTTAGAAACGACAAACTCTAGGAAACCCTGTGGTTTCATCTTCGCCTTGACGTGGGGTTTAGAAGATCATGGTGGATGACATCACAGTACTGGTATAGGTGAAATCCATTTCAGCACAAACACGCATCCCGAGAAATAGCTGCAAATGCACTGTGGTGGCTTTAATAGGATCTGGGGTGCGAACAACTTGATTTGGAATAGTGACTGTGCAGTACAGAGCAAAGTTTGCGGGTGTAAATAACAAAACTGATTCGAAAATCAATTTTCTCCCGTAGTTTTCTCCTGCGCTTTCTTCCTCGCGAGCTTCTCCTTCTCTGTTGCTTCTTTCTCCATCCAGTATACCTGCAGGAAAAGAAAGGAAACAAAGATATTGAGATACGAGATGGGAGAGAGAGGGATGAGAGAAAAAGGAAAAAGGAAACAGGAAGAGTGCACGGAGAGGAGCAGGGAGGTGTTCTGCTCTATTGTTGATCTTGTTCTTCTGTTTCAGTGCGAGAGAGATGGCGGTGATGTGTGGTCTGGTTATGATGAAGGAGCAGAAATAGAGAAGTGGAGGAGTAAAAGAGATGAACAGGGGGTGGTGTTATAGTGGTTTGCAACACGGATGGCGAGCGCGTTGGACGGTGGTCGTGCGTGGGACAGGGATGGTGATGAGCGAGAGGTGTTGTGACGGTGTTGTTTGGTTGAGACGAAGGAACAAAAAGAGGGAGAGGAAGGAAAACAAAGGGAAACGAGAGAAAAAAAGACTGGGAGTCCTCCCTGATGCATATTTTGTCTGTGACGGGAACGGGAGAGGGCTCCAGTTATTGGTGGTGGTTGTTTGTGAGGGTAGTTGCGTCAGGGACGTGGAGTGAGGTGTTGGCGATGGTGGTTCGTAAGTGGCGAGAGTCGAATGTTTCTATTTTTCTGCCAAGGAGAAGAGAGGCGTGGTGGCTGGAAAAAAGAGGAGCAATGAAATGTCCAAAAAAGTGATCACGATTCTAAATAGGTTTTTTATATTCCCCTAGGTTGGGTTTGGGCTTTAGGTTAACTTTCGGACTTGGGCTTAGGTAATAGGTGAATTTGGCTTATTTGGGTTAGGTTTAGATATGTGATCCACTACTTTATGCCACCACTAGAATCAATCAATTGATCATTCCTCAAATTGTCGCCTTAATGCGATTTCATCGTTTATGCTCAAATTCCTACAAAGACATGAAAACGAAATAATTAGAATAAAATATAATAATTGAAACACTAATATATATAAATTAAGGAATGTATTATGTAATAAATACGTGAATATCAAAAGCAACAACATGTGGTTACAGATTCCAATGAGCACAGTAATTCTTCTCAGCTGCCTTCTCAACATGCTACCACTATTGATCAAGTTCTCCAGGATGCACAAAATCATTTCTAATGCCAAAATCTTCCTCCTCACCCTGGATCTACAACTACATCTTTTGCAAGCCCGTTTAATTATATGTTGGGCTCGGATCACCCTTGGAATTCTTCTACTTGGCCCACTAGCCTCACAGCATCTACTCCAGTTCCAAGCTCGGGCCCAAATGGATTGGCTACAGTGGATCTCAATCAAGCTGGGTCTTTTAATATTAGGCCACTCTTCAACAAAGCCCACATCATCGCCTAGCATAGCCCACAGTACATCAGGCATTATCTCAATGACGACTCAATTGGGCCTCTCTTTGGCAACCACTAAGCCCGCTTGCCCACAGTCCTTTGGGCCTTCTCAGTCGAGCTGGCTCACCATAGACTCAGTTACAAAGAATTCCACCCATTCAAGCCCGGTCGAAACCAATGTTATATGGGCATGGTTTTTTCAGGCCAGTCTCACTTTCAGGTCGCCTCCTCCAAGGTTGTTTCCACTGAGGTGGTTACTTCACTACAAGCATCTGCGATTCAGACTTCCATGGCTACAACGCCTCGCCGATCTATTACTTATTCCAATCAACAACCAATTCCAATCTATTCAATAGCTACTTCTTGCTATACACTTTGAGCTTCCAGCATTTCGTCTCAGCCGTCCAAAGTCATGCCCATGGGTGCCCCTTCTACAGCTCCAATGTCCGAATCTCGTAATAGGCCTACACACAAGACACCCTCTTGGGCAGCAAAGAAATCATTGGGTAAGACTCTAGTACCAAAGACACTCGGATCATAGTTACTTCAAGCTCCACAATTTCTCTTACAGACACTTGTTCCATTGTTCCACTGGCAATGAACATATTTCATAAAGATTCTATAATAGCAAGTAACGTGGCCAAAGCCCGCCGCGAGGTGGTCGTGCAACTAGGCAAGAGAAAAAGGAGTCATAGCTTGGAAAATGTTGTGGAATAAGGATGGGGCAAAAAGTTCACTCTAACAGGTCATGATCAATTCAATTAAGCTCCGCATCATCATTTTACTACTCAGTCCACTACAACATTAACTGGTCCAGTTACTCTTCTCGGCTCACTCATCCCCGCCACCACAGTGTATGGCTATGCAATAGGGTCTAAGGTTTATTCTGGCTTCCCCAAATCCACTGCTTCTATTCAGGTTTTGGCGACCACCCTCGACAGGTCGTCCCCATTGTCATGATCATTTCTTAGAATGTTAGAGGCGCAGGGTCTCCCGAAACATTCCGGAACCTAAAGGCCCTCTCCCATTCGTCCAATGTAGATATTATCTTTTTGGCTAAAACTAAGGCAAGTTATGATAAAATTGATCGTACTTGCCAAAGGCTTGGCTTCCAACACGGGCTCTCAGTTCCGACCCCAGGACAACCTGGAGAACTTGCTCTTTTTTGGAAGGAATGTATTTATCTAACTGTTTTCTCATCTTGTAAATATTACTTTAATTGTATCATTTCTTATTACTATGCTACTAATATCTGGTCAACTATTTTTGTTTATTGCGAACCTAACCCGACACGCCGGGAACACTTCTGGAACATAATGCTACAGCTGTATCAACATCAACCCCACCCGGGGCGATTATAGGGGATTTTAATGCAATATATGATCGGAAGGACAAAATGGGCGGAGTAGCCCCATCTACTACTTCGCTTAGACATCTTCGGAGTTTCATTGATACAAATAAACTTATAGATCTCCCTCTTAAAGGATCTCAATTCACATGGTCTAACAAGCGCCAAGACAAGCATGGCATCAAAACCAAATTAGACCGTGTTTTTGCCACTACGGATTGGATGAATATTTTCCCTTCGGCTACTTATTGATCGATCCATGCACCTTCCTCGGATCACAGGGTTGTTTCACTGCAACTGGTTACTCAACATTCACACACACCTAAGCCATTTAAATTTTTTCAGATGTGGTCTTGGGATATTGGGTGTCGTCATATTATTTCCAAATCTTGCACTCCCCTTTGCCTAAGATCCCCAAATCACAATTTTCTTACTAAAGTTAAAAATCTTAGTTTTGCACTTTCCAGATTGAATAAATCGGACTTTCGCAATATTCATGTATCCATTGCGGAAACCCGGGCTGCTTTAGATGAGTTACCGAATGCCCATCTGTCTAGAAACAATACTTTTTCCATCGCCTTTCTAGAAGGTCGTCATGAGGAACTTTTGGTCCGTGAAGAATTCTTTTGGCGTAATAAGTATGATATTTCCTGGCTTTCAGATGATAACAAGGACACCAAATTCTTTCACATCTCTACTTTAATGCGTCGCAAATCTAATCTCATTTTGCGCCTCAAGGACCATAATGACTTTTGGCACTCTAAGCCTGAAGACATTGGTAATGTGCTAAATCATTATTTTTCCAATCTTCCAAGGCTCAGATGGACCCCGAGATCCTTCAATTGTTCGATCATGTTGTATCTGTTTCGGATAATGTCAGTTTGATCACCACCTCGGATGGGGATCTTATAAGGGACACTCTTTTTTCCTTTGGTAGCCACAAAGCCCCGAGTTCTGATGGGTTTCATGCTTTCTTCTTTCAACAATATTGGATATTGTCAAAGAAGATGTTATTCAGGTGGTCCAACATTTTTTATCCACCAAACAGTTGGACCCTAAGCTTAATGAGACTTTTATAACTTTGTTACCAAAAGTGGATAATCCTACTACCCCGGATAAGTTTTTCCCTATTGGTCTCTGCAATGTCATCTACAAAATCATCTCCAAGATTCTGGCCAGCAGACTCAAACCTCTGTTGGATACTATAATTTTCCCTAATCAACGAGCTTTTCTTAAAGGTAGATCCATAACGAACAACGTCTCTATTGCTCATGAGACATTCTTCCAGATGAAACATTTCAAACGAAAATCTTAGGGATGGATGGGCCTTAAGATTGATATGGACAAAGCTTACGACCTAGTTGATTGGTCTTTCCTCCTTACAATTTTCAGACAATGGGGTTTCTCAGAAGATTGGATCGATTTGGTTGAACAATGTATTTCCATTACTTTTCTCTGTGTTCTACTGAACGGTTCCCTTGGAGACTTTGTCTCCCTCCTGTTGTCTCGGCAAGGAGATCATTTGTCTCCCTATCATTTTATCCTTGTGGCAGAGGCTCTCTAACGGTTGCTGACTAAGGCAGAAGCGAAAAGTACCAATCAAGGCATCAAAATTCGGCGACGATCCCCGTCCATCAGCCTGCACCTCCTTTATGCGGATGATCGTCTTCTCTTCTATCGAGCCTTTCTAGCTGAAGCTCATGTTGTTAAGGATATTCTTATTGAATATTGCTTAGCTTCTGGTCAAGGAGTCAACTTTGACAAATCTTCAATCTTCTTTAGTTCCAATGTGCACCCCAAGCATGCTAAGATGATCACCAGGATTTTGGATTCCAAACTCTTCAATCCGAAAGATAAATACCTTGGTTCTCCGCTTGTTATATTTAAACGCAAAATCACAAATTTCCAATTTCTCATGGAAAAAATTTCCATTAAACTTGTTTCATGGAAATCCAAGGTCCTTTCCCAAGCTGGAAGAACAGTTATGATCAAAGTCGTTCTTAATTATATCTCTCTCTATAAAATGCAAACTTTCCTTCTTCCCACAAAGTTAACTGATTCACTAGCACATAACTTTTGGCGGAATGGACATGAACAGGGTCGCGCTAAACACTTGTGCACTTGAGCTAGAATCACTTCGCCCCGTCACCTCGGGGGACTTAATATTCACGTGGGCTCTTCTAACAATGAATGTTTGGAATGCCATGACATCCCCTTAATCTCTTAGGTCTCAGTTACACAAAACGATTTATTTATCATTCTAGGACCTTTTTCAATTGGCCAATTCTCCTTTGCAAGCTTCCTTCGTCTGGCGAGTTACCCTGAAAGCTTTCCACTCTTTGAAGCCTTTGTTGCAATGGCAGATTCTTTCAGTGGTTGGTACCAATCCTTGGAATGATATTTGGGTCAAACTTAGTTTGATCCTTGTTGACTATCTCTAGGACCCATCTATGTTAAATCTTTGGTTCTCTAACTTGTGGACAGTTTCCCCCTCCTCTTACATTTATTGGAATGAGTCCCTTCTTCTTTCCTTGCTTCATAGCCCAGTGGTACATGATATCACCAATATCTGTATATGTGCCTCTGACAGGCCGGATTGCCTCGTTTGGCGAGGGGATAAAAAAATGCATATTCTTGGTCAAAAGCGCCACCCTTGCCTTCTCTTCTGCGAAAATGACCACCTCTTCCTCGGGTTCTTTATCCTACAGTATAGATCCTAAAATCCTTCACCACCTCTGACACTTAAGAGCACCTTCTAGTGCTATCCCTTTCCTTTGGAAAGTAAGTAAGAATTTACTGCCTACTATATCCAACCTGGTTAGGGTCCATGCTCCGATAGAAAATGAGTGTCTTCTGCCATAATGCTGCAGAAGACCTTCTCCATCTTTTTTTCTTGTACCCTATCACCAGTCTTCTATGGTTACTGTCCCCGTTACCTATTGACTGGCATGCTCAATCTCTCCAACCACCCTCCCTTCTAGGTTTCTTCAAATTCACGTGGAAAACTGCTAAGGAGAACCATCATTCCTCAGAGTAGATGCTTTCATAATTTCTTGCCACCTTTGTCTCAATCTGGAAAGTTCAGAACAACATCTTTCATAAATCCAGATTTAGTATTGTAAAGTTCACCACAATCATCATCATCATCATCAAAGCCCATTCCCGAGATTTTCGGGGTCGGCTACATGGATTTTGGTCCTCCAAGCAATGCGATCTTCCCACAGTTCCTCACCTAATCCAAGCTCAATGATATCTTCATTCACCGTCTTCATCCAAGTTTTCAACGGTCGTCCCCTCCGTCTACACCCTCCATTAACTTGCCAATCTAAACATTTTCTAATTGGCGCCGTGCTTGGTCGCCTCCGCACATGACCAAACCAAGTTAAATGTCTTTCTCTAATTTTTTCCTCTATGGGCGCTACACCTAAGTATTTCCTAATTCTTTCATTTCTAATTTTATCCTTACGAGTTTTACCACACATCCACCTTAACATACGCATTTCTGCTACTTCCATCCTATGCGTATGTTGTCCCGTAGTGGCCCAACATTCTGAACCGTATAGCATGGCTGGTCGAACAATTGTCTTATAGCATTTCCCTTTTAGCCTTGCAGGCATCTTTCTATCGCATAATACTCCTGACGACATTCGCCATTTCAACCAACCAGCTTTAATCCTGTGGTCTACATCTACTCCAATAGCCCCATTCTTTTGAATTATAGACCCTAGATATCGAAAAGCCTCACACTCCGGGACCTCGACACCTTCGATCTCAATTGCATTATTTCTCCCTCTTGGTTCACACCCAAAGTTGCACACTAGATACTCCGTCTTCGAACGACTAATTCTAAAACCTTTACTCTCTAAAGCCTCCTGTCACTTAACTAATTTCTGACCTAAACCTGCACTAGTTGCAGAGTTCACCACAACTTTGAACAAAATCTGGACTAGTTGGTCCGCTCAATGGTTCATGCCACCTGAACATGTCTCCCAGTTGAATCTCACACCCAATTCCTCAAATTGTCAGTATTGCTCTGACTGACAAAGTTTCCCAGCCGTCTGCCCTAAATTCACATCCAGCAATTGGCCCACCTACAGCTACTATAGCTAATAAATTCAATCTGATCCAGAAGCAATTTCAGTTTGCCAAGCCCCACAGAGTGCATGGCCACTTTTTACATTCTCTCCAGCCCACATAGTTGTTTTATCCTGATACGGTAATTGTTAACTTTGATGCATGCTTTTATGAGCAGTCTAAGCAGGGAGCTATAAATATTTTAGCTATGAACCTGGGTGGCAAGGTTCAGGCAACAGTGGCTAGTATGATTTGTGGAAAGGTCGCGGATAACACGATGGTTGAATTCTTGGTAGGAAAGGCAACCTTGATGCTAGTTCAGGCACAACTGTGAAAATCTGGAATTATTTTTGGAGATTCTGCAGTATTACATGAGGCGCTATCTTCGACAGATACAAGCTCATCTTTTGCTTTAGATTGGGTTTGGAGACCTATTTTTTTTTATTATTGAACGTCTTCTTCTTTTATTTCAAGGTTGAACCTATATGTATATCAGTCGAAACCTCAACTATGAGGCCCATGAACTCACAGCTTTAGCGGGTAAATCTATGTATGTTCCCTAGTTATCTATCTAATGCATAATGCTTTATAAAAAATAAAAAAATAAAAAAAATAAGTTTATATAGATACCTATGGTATGTTTTAGGTCATTCCAACCTCCAAAAATACCACTCTTTCACACTAGTATGCATTATTATTTGATTAGTGGGCAAGACTATTATGGGCATATGGGATCCTCTTCTCACTTAACAGTTTCAACATTCAGCGTATGGGTGGAAATGCATTAATTAGGGGGACAGCCTAAACATATTTTTAGCACTATCTGTTGGCCTGATTGTGATTATTGAGGTTTGTTAACTTGTTATAAGCTTATTATTGTAATCGATACTAGCTTTTAAACATCCGTGTCAAAATGGGATCGTGGTTCTCCGCATAATCACTACTTAAGAATGGTAAAGATTCCATTTGAATGAAGTGCCTTTTGCTAATCACCAGGAAATCTTAAAAAACGTATAAAAAAATCACATCCTAGTAACATGAAATCTTTTATTTATTTATTCTAATATTAAATACTATTTAAATTAAAGAAGTGTTTACGCACTTGTTCAAATCCCACATTTTACATATATACATCAACTTGGTGGTAATTAGCAAAAACCACCCTTAGCCCATCTAATCTAAACAATGTAATAAAAATTTCCCAAATGAATACGGTTGAGTAAATTAAAGAAGTGTTTACACACTTGTTCAAATCCCACATTTTACATATATACATCAACTTGGTGGTAATTAGCAAAAACCACCCTTAGCCCATTTAAGATAAACAATGAAATAAAAATTTCCCAAATGAATACGGTTGAGTATATGTCTTCAACTCCAAAAAATCTCCCTCCTTTTTTAATAATTACACGTAAAAATAATAGTCAAATGAACAGTGATAGGGGTATTTATGTATTTTAATTGAAAAACACTATTACACATATTTACACTTTTTACCTATTTCAAATTCAGGTTATTAATAATCAAACCCAACCCCTCTCAATAGTCATTAATTATATTATGCCCCTAACATAATTTATTTAAAACCATTCAATTATTTATAAATTATAAATATGTTCTTACATCTTACGTTTACTTACATTTTGCCTTGCATATTTCATGATTTTTACAATTCAAATCATCCTCTCTTAAACATTAATATATTATATTTAAACTCCTAACATAATTTATTTCGAGCCTTCTCCCCCCAATTTTCAATAAATTATTACAAGCTTTTACAATTAACTTTATTATTTTTTATTTTGTCATTTATATTTCATATTTTTACAATCAAAACCAGTACCTCTGAAACATTGATTTATTATACTTAAGCCTCTAATATAATGATTTATTTGAAGTCATTTAATTATTTATAACTATACATAGGCCCTTAAAATAAAAAATAGTGAATATTCGTGCACGTAGAGCACGTCCACCCCTAGTTACATATAATTGACGCATTGCTAAACCCAAAATCAGCTAGTCCTCTTCTGTTTGTCTTAAAACATGATTTGGTTCTCTTCAAAACATTCAGACCCTAAACAAACAAAGCCACTTCAGCTAAAAATTACTTAATTGCTGGCATTGCTACTTCGCACATATCCATCATAAACTGATTCAATAGAATTAGTGAATCCATAGTAAACACATTGCTATCACATAATTTATCTTATTATTTTAAATATATATCCACCTTCTAATATTAGCATCATGCAAGCATTTTTTAACCCAAGCAATAAATATTTTGTACAATATATAAACTTTGCAACTAAGTCACATCAGTTGTAGAACATTGAGACTAATTCACAACCTCTGTCACCTTGGTGGTTTAAACATCACTCAAACTAGACTCAGGAACCTTGCTTTAAGTGCTAAACACATTTGGCAGTTGATATCCATGCCGATTATCCCTTGTACATACAGCTTAAAGCTATGGGAAAATTCTAAATGCACACTGGTGGCCACCAGGCACCGTCCATTTGCCTCGAGATATAAATTATTTCAAATCTCGATGCAAATGGATGGTGCCTGGTGGCCACCAAGCACTGTAGTAGTACTCTAAAGCTATTTACTTCATAAACAAGTCCATCTTCTAGCTTGACAAGCCTCCAGCTCAGGTGTCCTTTGCTTGGCGCAACAGTCTTACAACTCTTGTGAAAATGAAACCCATATTTTTTTGGCAGATACTCTTGGGTCAAGCCAGGACTGATATTGGCTGACTGCACCATGCATCATGTTCTCTCGAGCACCATTTGTACAATTCATGACCTGTGGAATCAGCCTGTTGGTCAATTTTGCACTGGAACACTTAACTACTCTCCTCCTTATTTTGACAGCCAGTAGTCAGAGATATTCTTGATATTGCTATAAGACCATTCACCTCCCAGACACACTCATCTGGACTTTTGATAAAAATGTTCTTTTCTTTGTCATAAGTGTTACAAAGGCATTTGTTATTGACGAACTTGAATCATTTTCATCCTCTAACTCTGGCCCGCAATTCCAATCCAAAATTGCTAAAGAAATGTGGAGAATTAAAACTCCCGCTACTACCATTCTCGTGCTATGGAAACTATCCCAAAACATTCTCCCGACCGTGACAAACCTGAATATGATTCATATGGACATTGAAGATAATTGTTCTTTCTATCATAACCACAATGAGGAAATCTCTCATCTATTATTTCTTTGCCCTGTGACCCAAAGGTTCTGGCTCCTCTCCCATCTTCCTATAAACTGGATGCACATCAATGTCTCAGAGCATATACCCCTGATTTCTTCCAATTCATGTGGAACACAACCTCAGCCCACCCAACTCATAAAGAGGAAATGCTTTCACAGTTTGTAGCAGTTATTCACACTATCTGGTTCCTTCGTAATCAAATCATTTTCTCCAAACTCATTTTCACCACTCATCAGTTCAACCCTTCAATTTCTCATACGTGGGTAGCCTGGAATAAACAATGGTTTAACCCTCCCAACCAAAGCTAGGATAATAAGGAACCCGATTCCTTGATAAGAGTTCCTGACAATGCCCTTTATCACCCACATCCCCCCTCCATCATGCTTACCCAATTCCTCTATCAGAAAACAAGTCATCAAGACTCCAGCTTGTTACCTTGCAACTTCAGGCCAACAAGAACCACAAAATCAATGCACACTCTAGAATCTCGCAATCGATTCCTTCTTACATTGACTTTGATATGATTATGGTTACTTATGATGCATGCTTCTTTGTCTCATTTCACCAAAGAGCTTTTGATGTCTATGTTGTTGATGCCTATGGTAGAGTTTGTGCTTGGATGGCTAGTAGTATTTTGGGCAAAGTGTTTGATAGTACTATGGCAGAATGCTTGGTAGCTAAAGGTGGTCTGTTGCTAATTCAGGAGAGACAATGGAGGTTCGAATTTCTTCTAGGTGACTCAGGGATTCTACATACAATCCTTCAAGAGCAGCATACGGCAAGATGAACAAATTTGCAATGGATGTGGAGACATATAATTAATAGTATTAAGACATTATTAGTTAATTTCCCTAACTAGTATTGTAATCATATTCCCCGCGACCTTAATAGCGAGCCTCATGCTCTCGCAAATTCTACCGGTTAACTTTTGTGTAACCGCTTTTAGTTCTATCAATGCATAATGCTTTAAAAAAAAAAACTAATTCACAACCTAGTTTTTCAATGACAACTATCATAACAAAAGGTTGCTACTAAATAACACCACCACTTCTACTGATGGACACCACCACCCACAATTTTTTTTGAATCTACTAAATGACACCACCAGTATATAAATAAAATACTCTAACCCTCCTTTTCTCCTTTATCCCTTCCTTCTTTAGAACCGCCACCTCCTCCTTTCACCCCACCAGCTCGCCACCTCATCCTCCTCCCCCTTACCCACCACCTCTCCTCCTTCTCCCCTTCACCACCACCACCTCCTCTCTTCCCCTTCACCGCCACCACCTCCACCACTCATCCCACCTCCTCCCATCTTCTTCTTCTCTGGTTTTTTTTTGCCATGTTTTTTCTTATTCGCATTTGCGGCGGTTCCTAGGAGTGGGGAACCCTCACTCGCCAAAACCTCCACGAAGGCAAAAAAAATTGTTGATGGTGCAACAAGAACATTGTTACCGCCTCAGTTGTAAAAGAATGCAGAAAACACAATTTTTTACTATAAATGTTGGTCTTGTTGATAGCCAATTGTAGATATTGGTATATAATCCGAGATGTCCATATGTTTAGTTTGTATATATATGAATTTTGGGATACTGGTTATATAATGCAATTAGGAAGTATGTGTGATTGCATTTTCATTGATTATAATATTTGCATGCATAGTATATAAAATCACAACAAAAATACTTCCATTTACAGATTCGATTTGGAAAATATTTTATTTTTTCCCTTCAAATTCAAAAAATAAAATGTTGTCTTTTAAATTCTGCTCAAGACTTCAGCTGCCAGAATGAATAAAAAAGGGGAGAGGGGGTCTCTCTGTCTAAGACCTCGTGAGGATTTGAAAATAACCTCGAAAGTGTCCTGAAACACAACTGAGTAGTAAGAGTTTGTACCCAAACGTAGCGGTTCATGCGAGCAACATACTCATAATCGCAGCGGCTTATGCGACCCTGTCCAAAATGCCTACAAAGACTATGACGCAGCGGAACGTGCGAGGATAAGACATATCCTCGCATGAGCCACTGCATTTGGGTAAAAAGCAGGCTCTATCCATTTTCTGATTTTTTGTATATTTTCAATTTCTATGGGTTTGCTACATTATTGACATATTTTATTTATTGCTAAACCCCACTTTTGACATTCTCAAGTTGGGGTATTTAAAAATGAGGTTTAGCAATAAACCAATTATACCAATAGTGTATCAAACCCATAAGAATTGGCAAAAACCCAAAAAAATGTTCAAATACAAAAATTCAGACGAAGAATGGGATGAAATGGACTATCCGAAAGATGACTTTGTCTGGTATGAGGACCCCCACTCGTCATCGTCTTTAGATGATGATGAACAATAGTCAGATGAGGAAGAGAACAATGAATCATCGATCACCGTCCTCTGATGAGGATGATGATGGTGGGAATTCATTAGTGGACTACTACTCCTCCGACGAAAAAGGTCATGAACGTCACTCCCTGAAGGACTTTGTTGAACATCTCTAAGACAAATAATGTATTTTTTGTATTTAGTTTGTAGAATTAAAAAAATATTAATGTTTGATGTTTGTTTTTGTGTTTTTGTATAGTAATATTTTGTATTTATAAAATTTTAATTTGTGTTTGTTAATTCTTGACATTTTGTTGTGAAGAAAATAAGAGAAGAGGAAGAAAATAATAGAGGAGAAAAAGAAAAACACATAAGAGGAAGATGAGAAGAGAGGGAGAGAGCCGGAAGAGGTCGGCGGTGTGGTTGATGGTTGCGGGGTGGTTGTGCGGTCAATGGTGGCTGGGCGATGATGGTTCTGGATGGATAAGAAGGGGAGAAAGGAGAAGAGATGAAGAGAAGGGGTGGAAGAGGAGGTCGACAGTGTGTTGGTGCGGACGGTAGTAGTGGGGTGGTGATTGTTTTTAATGGAGAAGAAAGGGAGAGAGGAGAAGAAAGAGAGAAAGAATAGAGGAGTTGGGATTTTTTTTCCTTTTATAGATGGTGTCCTTCAGAAAGGTGGTGGTATCTTTCAGAAAATTGAGGTTGGTGGTGTTCATCAATAGAAGGTGATGGTATTATTTAGTTGGGGCATAGCAAAATGGCATTGACTTAAATTACCCTTTTTTTTCAAAAAAATTGGGTCATTGACCCTTTTTATTTATTTATTAATCCATGTCCGAAGGCTACATGACTGACCCTATAGAATTAACAAACCAGGCCCGAATGCTACAATATTGTTGTCACTTAATATCTTCGTTGCCTCCATCTCGCATAGAGACTTGCTTTCGCTCCGGTCCATCGCCTTCACCTTGCATGAAGACTCACTTTCGCTTCGTTCCAATCTAGTTCATCTAAGCAACTGCATTCAATATCCGAATGTTTATCAACAGTGGAGCAAATGTGCTCCTAATAATCAGACGAAAACTCACAAAATTCTAACTTGCGAGTCTCGAACCCGTGACCTCTCACAAAGAGACTGAATGTCCGACCAACTAAACTACAATTGGTGGACCATCTACTTAAATTACTTGACAAAGCTTTACAATATGCTACATACTACTTGTCCTCTCAAGACTATAATGGAAAATCAACAAGACTATAATGGCAAATCAACGAAGAACAAATAAATAAACCAATTGGAAAACAGTCTCTAGGACTCTCAAAATTGAGTGATTCTTGCTGGCCTGGGCCCAGCCGCCTGGTTTGCTGCTTGGGAGGCGAAAATACACTTTTGCCCCTCTCTTTAAACACCTTTTTTTTCAAAAGGTGGTTAAAGAGTGGGGGGGAGCAAAAGTGTACATTTGCCCCCCACCCCCTTTCCCAGGCAGCAAACTCGCCCCTTTCCCAGGCCCACTAGAATTGGGGCTCAAAATTTCCAAAACGCTGTTATGGGTGTTGCCAGATTTATCTTAAAGAAATACCACTAACATATTATTTGTTTTGTTTTTTTTTTCCGTCAATAGTAATACATATAAATAAATAAACAAACAAGATATAATTTACAAATCTTCAATACCTCCCTGAGGAGAAAGAGGTCTGACACAAATCATCATTTTAGCAAATCTTTCTCTGCAACAAAAAGACACCAAAATCAACTAAAAGCTAAAACCTAGGCGCCATAAATAAAGAAACCACTATTGGGTGTAGTGATGTCTCAAGTTGTATTATTTCCTAAAAGAACAGAGTGAGCGGACCGAGGGGGGATCCTGTGCGGGGTGTGCTGGAGCGCGTGTTGGCAGGTTAATATCGACGGAATCAAAATTTCAATTAAAGGAAACGTGTTGGCAGGTTTTTAAATTGTTATCCGACGGCTGAGATTATGGATTTGAATGAGATTTTGAAAAGAGAGAGAGAGATTTTTGCTTTGGAAAGAGAGAGATTTTTGCATTGAAAAGAGAGATTTTTGCTTTGTCAGATTTACTGTAGCATTAATTAGATTTATTGTAGTAAAAATTAAAGGTAAGATTTCGAGAGAGAGAGAGGGTTTGCATACGTTTGAGCCGTTAGATTTCATCCGACGGTTCATATTAAAGAAATTCAAATGAAGTGTTTGGCAGTTTTAAAATTTATTACAGCCGTCAGATTTGATCCGACGGTTGAGATTTATGAATTGGAAAAGGAAGAAAATTTTGTTCTGCAAACAGAGAGGAAACAAAGAAAATTGGCAGGAAACAGAGCGTGAAGAGGAAACGGAGCGTGAAGAGGAAACAGAGCGTGATTTCAAGAGAGAGTCGGGAAACGCCCTCTTGCACACCACGCGCAAGAGCCCCCCGGGTCCAATTTCCATTGGGTCATAAGATCATCTGTCACGCCCCGACCCGCCACGGGAATCGCAGCGTGCCGATGCATGAACTACCACGCACACAGGCAGATCGTAACCGACCACAACATCATAATATAACACCCTCTTGATACGATAAACAAACGGAAATAAAACTACGCTAAAATTTGAACAAAATAGATATATATTTGATTCGCCCCGCCAGAGTCATAGCGACAAAACCAGTATACAAACATTTAGTTTAACAATATAGTACATCTGAAACACAGAGGAAGCAAAACATACCCGTACAGGGTGGACACAACCCAAAAGCACAAAACGCTCCTACAACGAAAATCGGGGCCTACGCGCCACGATCAGCAGGAACTCCAACACTGCCTGCACTCCAATAGAAGCACACCCCTTGCGGGGTCAGCAAAGCACAAAGCTAGCTGGTGCGAGCGAACTAAATACAAATAACGGAATAATAAACAAGGAAAATTCATGCCAGACAACAATAAATAAACAACCAGTTCTAAAGTCTAAATCACACCGTGTCTCTAAGGATAATGTTTCTAAGTTCAAGCAACCACACACATATTTCAAATTCAACAATAACTACAAGTTTTCAATATATGCCGGTCATTTCACATGATTTAAACATAGTAAATATCAAGCAATGGAAATGAATCAATCTCATAATTCCTCCTAGTCTCCTAGGTATAGCAATCAAGTTGAAATCAAAAATCATGTAAAATCCTGTATAAGTGTCTCATATCATAGGTATCCGCATACCCTACGAATGTGTCTCACCCAGACACATCCCACAACGTGCACCAGTACCACTTCGGGCTTGTTTGTATCCTAATGGGGTGCCATCTGCCAGAATACAAACTCAAACATCCCGAACGACTGGCCTAACACGGCCAACCTAACATAATCAAAATCAAGCGCGCTGGGAGGGAAAGCGAGTAATCTCCAAAGCACGTCCTCCAGGACCCGTCCTACTGCACTCTATAGTGGCAAGTGCGTGCGGGAGCTCACCGCACCTCAGCAAGCTTGCCACATGCAGTAGCGTCCACAATGTCAGGTGCGAGTCATCTCAAGCACCATCCAACTCTCGATGCGAGCAAGCTCCTAAGCATCGGCACAACAGGCATTATAGCGGGGTAAAGACACTTATACTACTATCCACATGCACAAATGACGAGTCTATGCATAACCAAATGTACAAACGTACAATCATAAACAATTCGACAATTTTTATAAAACCACGACTATGCCAGGGTCCCAACATGACCCAAATCACCACAATAAATTTATTCGAGTCGCTTATCATATATGCTCAAGACTCGAAAATCCACGGTAAAACATGATAGGCTATGCAACCTCGAAAACAAAGCATACAAGTCTCATGTCATTACACCAAAGCCTAATCACGCCAAAATTACTATTCGATTTCATTCAAGTATATCATGTTTTCTGAAAGTCCAAGGCATAATTCATTCACACATAACTAACACAATCCTCGAAATATCTGAAAACTCCGAATTTCAGATTTGGATTCAATTCTACGCAATTGACGGTATACTATAAAAATTCAATTCAGGATTTCAAGTAATTATTTTATCAAAATAAATATTATAGTTCCACTCACCTGGCAGAATGGATTTTCAAAACCCAATTCCTACCAGTCAAAGCTCCAAACACGCAAAACCACGAATGCGGGACCACGAAAATTCTAAAACTGCAAGGCGGACTCGAAAATGAGCAAACTAGCCGAAAACTGAAATAAATAAATAAATACAAGCGGCGCGTGACTGAAAGGAAAACTTACAGGCAATAGGAATTCGGCAACCACCCCGCCGAATGGGCGAAAACGCGCTGAAACCCTCCCTACTCCGGTCTGATCGCTACCAAACTGCACAACAGCATGCAAAAGAGTCTAAGGACTCTCGAAGACACGAAAATGAGGCTCACCCACGCACCCAAAGCCCGGTTTCACTCCGAGGAACCCTCCAAACAAACATGCACCCTGATTATTTTGAAAAAATTTGGCCAACCCCAAAACAGTCTTGCATGTCGGTTCTAAGGGCTCCCAAGGACGCCACCAAGGCCCTAACACGGCTGATCGGAGCTAAGGAAACCGATCAAACCCCAAACCAAAAGAAAACTGTTTTTTTTTTTTTTGAAAAAAAGCAACTGAGAAATAAAGAGGGGGAAGAGAAGAGGACAAACCGAGGAGGAGGAGGAGGAGGAGGTGAGATTGGGGGAGAAAAACCCACAAAACCACCGAAAAATCGCTGAAGAAATGGCGAGGAGCTCGCCGCGTCTCTCGCTGGAACGAACAGAAAAAGAAAGAAGAAAAGAGAAGAAAAGGGGGGAGGGGAGGGGTCGTTCTGTTTTAAAGGGGTGGGTGGCTATGTGCCCCCACCACCTTTGCTGAGTACACCCCGTTTTAAAAACTTTTTTTTTTTTTAAACCGCAGTTCTCACATCATCTCTTCACCGAATCTTCACCTTGAACTCGATTTTAGTTGTTTTGTTAATTTCAGTGCTACCTTTCACGTCAAATTGTGAATATTAAATGGGGTTGATGGAAATTAGTTATGTTAGATTGTTTATATCAAATTGTTAATTTTTGTATGAAAACTTAATGAAGGAGGACATAATATTGGAGGTGGAGTTTAAGGATCTTGTTTTTGTTTGACGTGGGTGTCTATTTAACTTTTATGTTAAATTTATGCTGTGACAAAGTCAAACTTTATATATTGCATTAAAACTTTATATAGTTGATTATTCTTAACAATGTAGCTACTTGAAAATTGAATATATTTCTTTTGTTTTTGTGCAGAATATTTGTGTTAGTTGGCATGGATGCTATGGATGTTGATGATCCGAGTGTGGGCATGATGTTTGATTTATTAGAATGTGGTTGGGAGTACTGGAAAAATTATGGAAAAAAATAGGCTTTGGAGTTAGAAAGGAGTACTCGAATAAGAGTAGAACAGATAAGTTAATTATCAATGCAGTGTATGTTTGTTGTAAGCATGGTCTCAAGAAAGAAAAATACCCACAAAAAGGTGTTGTCACTCAACAAAGATGGGATGTTAGAACTGACTGCAAAGTAATGTTCAAACTGGGTTTGGATAGAGTGACTGGCAAATACAGAGTCAAAGAATTTATGACTGTGCACAATCATGATTTGGAGCCCAATGAAACAACCCATATGCTAAGGTCGCATAGGGAGGTAAACATATCACAAGCCTTAGCGATTGAATTGGCTTCTGACTCAGGTATTACTCCTAAGGCTACACAAGAACTGTTGAGTAGGGAAGCAGGGGGTAGAAGTAATCTTGGGTTTCTATTAGAAGATCAAAAAACTTATCTAAGATCAATGAGAAAGAAAGAGATGGTCAATGGAGAGCTTGGAGGTATTCTCCGATATTTTGAGCAACAAAACTCAAAAAATGCCTCATTTTATTATTCATTTCAGCTTGATAGTGATGATTTAGTTACCAATATATTTTGTGCAGATTCTAAAATGCTTGCAGATTATGCGGACTTTGGTGACGTGGTAACGTTTGATACCACTTTTGGCACTAATAGAGAGTTCAGACCTTTGGAAGTGTTCACTGGATTTAATAATCATAGAAAAATTGTGATTCTTGGTGCAACACTTTTGTACGATGAGACCATTGAGTCATTTCTGTGGCTTTTTTAAACTTTGGTGAAGGCACATGGTGGTAAGAGACCACGTACCATCTTCACTGACCAAGATGCTGCGATAGGAAATGCTTTAGCTACAGGATGGCCAGATACATATCATGGGTTGTGCACTTGGCACATAATGCAAAATGAAATTAAGCATTTGGGAGGACACATGAAGAACAGGAATGTTGGGTTTTTCAAGGAGTTTAAAAGGTGTATGTTTGAGTACTTGGATGAAGTTGAATTTGAAGTCAATTGGCAAAAAATGCTTAATGATTTTGACTTAAAAAAGAATAAATGGTTGGGTCGCATATATGCTTTTAAGGAGAAATGGGCTAAGTGTTGTATGAAAAACACAATGACCTTAGGGATGCGAAGTACACAACTAAGTGAATCGTTCAATAGTGACTTGAAAGATCACTTGAAATCTGACTTGAACATTTCATGTTTTTTCAAACATTTTGACAGGGTATTAGAGCAAAAGAGGAATAATGAGTTGGAGGTTGAATTTTTTGCAAGGCAAAAAGTGCCTACATTGGGATTATCTAGATCCCCCTTGTTGAAACAAGCCTCACAAATCTACACACCTTCAATTTTCAAACTTTTCCATGAAGAATTTGATCTTGCATCAATGGCTTTGATAAAAAAAGGAAGATCAAAATAAACACGAGTACATTGTTGCTTTTCATGATACAAAGGAGAAGGAATTTAAGGTGTTTTGTGACCCTAGCTTGAATTTGGCAAATTGTAATTGCATGAAGTTTGAGACAATGGGAATATTTTGTTGTCATGTTTTGAAAGTGTTTGGCCGACTTGATATCATGGAAATTCCGAAAATGTACTTATTGGATAGATGGACAAGGGGAGTGAAAGGTAAACGTGTATCAAATGAAGTGAGTTCAACTACGGAAGAAAATGTAAGTGATTGGGTTCGTGGGATCCAGTCATATCTTCTACGAATGACATTTCAAGCTTCGTTGAATAAGGACACACGGGCCAACATGGAGAGGTTTATAGATGAATATACAAGGTTGCATGAAGAGGTCATCATGAACAATGACAGTGCACCCCAAAAAGCTTTGAAGGAAAATAGTGTGCTCCAAATTGGAAACATGAAAGGTTTGAAGAAAAAAGAAGGCCGAAAAGGTTCAAAACGAATGAAACCCCTACATGAGATACGTATAGGAAAGGCTAAGAGAACAAAGACCTCGTCCTCCAAGGTAATCTTGTTTTAATTCATACTAACTAAATGTATATTTCCAATTGTGGCACTTATATAATTATGTGTATATTTCCCTGTAGGGTGATAACACAAGCAGGAATGTTGTTGGAGAAGGTGTATGCAATGTCAATGTACCCTTTCAACCTCCAAAACAAGCACACCCGGGTGAGGGTTTGAGCTTGAGTTTGAGTTTGGGAAGTTACGACTCTGTAGAAGGAACGACTCTTCCTTTTGGTTTGATGTAAAATGCCTTTCCTATATTAATTGCTGTATTTTTTGGTTAAGCTCTGTATAGCTCTGCAGTGATTTTTTTGGTCAGCCTTGTATTTCTACCATCTCCATTCTGGGTTATAGACAGATATGTAAGAAATATAGTTTTTTGTATTCTCCAATTTTTTGTTCATATGTAAATTTGCAGAGAATTTCAATTGTAATTGTAGAGAATTCAATTGACATAGCATTCTGCATTGTAAATAACATTCTGCAAAAAAAAATCTGCAAATACTGTAATCTGTAAAAAAATTTGCTATAAACAATCTGCAAATACTGTAATCTGTAAAAACTTTAATCTGTAAAAAATTGCCATAAAGAATCTGCTAATAAAAAAAAATGCAATTCCTATAATCTATAAAAAAATGCCATAAAGAATTTGCAAATACTGTAATCTGTAAAAAATTTGCCATAAAGAATCTGCTAATAAAAAAAATCTGCAATTCCTGTAATCTGTAAAAAACATGTCATAAAGTGCATAAAGAGCAAATCTGTAAAGAGCAATCTGTAAAAAAAATGCCATAAAAGAGCAATCTGTAATACTGCAAATACTGTAATAAAATAGAAATCTGCAAATACTGTTACAAAAGAAAACCAAACCATAAAAAAAGGTGTATTTATTCATCCATAATCCCATTACATAATAGAAATTCATTACAACATCTGTTCATGTACATTACAAAATAAAACTACAAAATAGAACCTCACATATCATTCACTCATCAACCATTTCCAGAGCTCTTCCTTCCCTACGGAAGCCCTCACAATTCTCATCAGCTTCATTAATGGTAGCTAGGAGTATAAGCAATTCCAGAGATCTTCACAATTCTGTATTTGTAATGCAAGCACTCCACCATTGTGGAGAAACAAGTTAATACTTGGAGCCCATGACTGCATGCATACACTTGATTGCTATACAATTCCAGAGATCTTCATGACTGCATGCATACACTTGATTGCTATACAATCTAGAAACAAAGAAAAGTAAACATGAGAAACAATTTTTACAAGGACATGATAAATACAGTAACAAAGCCAACTATCACAAGAATTTGAAACAAAAAGGCAACTATGTTAAGGAGCCGAGAAAACATTTGAGACCACTGAACATAATAATTCATCAACTGGAGAAGACATTCGATTGATCCAGAAGGAGAAGACTTCTTTACTTACCAATCCTTGTTCAACCATGTTATACCTAGAAATGGAAGACAGGAAATAGATCCAGAACCATAAGTGATCTGGCAAGACTTTCCTGAATCAGAACACACAACAAAATACAATATGAGGTGGATCCAACCAAGAAAATCCCACAATACAAGAAAATCCAATTCTTACTAACCCATCAGAGGAAACAGGATGAGCTGCAGAGTATGTCAAAGCACACAAAAAGATACTAGCAAAAAGAAGTTTTTGCCCCATGTTATGGAATTTCCTGTGTACACAACAATAAGACATCTGAGTTCAAGTATACGTAAGCACTAATAGGAAACTAGGATTGTTTTGCAATTACCAACAATACTTTGCCAAAGTCCAATGGTGAGGAATTGCTAGTATAATATGAGTATTTTGAACCCTTTGTAGCATATAGCATATAGCATATGACAAGTGCGATAAAAGACAAAATACACATTTCCGAGAAATGGCCAACCATATAGGAATTATTTCTTGTATGGTACGGGAAAAAATCTTAGCCACTTTGCAATCCCTTCCAATTTGGTTGGCAAGTAGCATGTAGGGTTTCTATTTACAAATTTGCATAGAGGATTTTCACAAATAAGACATCTCTAAAGCCTTAATACTTAAATAGAAAAGACACTTCTGATCACTTCCTAATGAATAACTAATGTTAATAGAAGGATTCTCTACAATAATCTGTAGGTGTTGGTTCTTATCAAAGCGCTCACTTTTATAAACCAAGGGCGTGCAGTAGTAGATTGTATCCAATCAACTAGGCATCATTCCAGAACAAGCTACCATGAGGAAATATAGAACCTGGTAGCTCACTGGTCAAGGTCATTACTACTGGACTTTTGCAAGGCCATATACACGGGCACTCAATTAGTGTGTCATCAAAAGAAAGAACTAGCACAAAAAGGTTCAAGCTAGGGATCAAACTTGCTAAGTATAAAAATCTTTGTAATCTTCACCTCCAAAACATCTAGAGGAATTGGGGATAAAAAAAAAGTGTGGGGCTACTCTCACCAGTAAAGTAGAGCAACATGATGAGTTTAGAAACTTGTTTTAGTGATAGGGTTTTTGTGAGTGATGTTTTTCCTTTCCCAAAAACAACAGGATATCTTTTACCCAATCTCAGTCTTCATCCATCAACTACTTCACAATTACAAACATGGGTTTATCCTACTCAACTAAAAAATTAACGAAGAATACAAACACATTAAAAAAAACCCTTTAATCAGAAAGAGGAACACTTGGTAATCACCCTTACAAGTTGTGTAAACACAGCCAAAGAAACTCTAGATGCCAGTAAAATCACTAAACAAACAAGTCAAAACAAATTTGAAAGAGAAAGCAAGCATAGATAATCAGAAAAAAAAAAAAAAAAAAAAAGTAGAGACGTGATGATGAAGATAATGATGATCAAATTGGAGAAAACCATTAGATACTAATCATCATCGTCACAAGAAAACCACACCTTGTAAACTTTAGCGAGCTTCTTCACAGAGAGCTTGAGAGAGAACAAGCAGGTGTGGAAAGGTTCAGAGCAACAAGAAGTCCATCTAAACCCTAACTAGGCTGAATGACGACCTCCTCCATCGAATCTCTGTTTGCAAATCCACCCTCTGAAAGTCGACCTCCTCCCTTCTCTTCCTCTTCCTCTTCCTCTCGATCGAGAATATAGTCTTTTTTTTTCAAAACGCAGACAGCGACCCTCTCTCTCTCTTTTCAAAATCTCATTCAAATCCATAATCTCAGCCGTCGGATCTGTAACAATTTAAAAACCTGCCAACACGTTTCCTTTAATTGAGATTTTGATTCCATCGATATTAGCCGTTGGATTTCATCCAACGATTGACAACAGTGCGCAGGACGCGCTCTAGTTCACCCCGCGCAGGAGCCCCCTTCGGTCCAGAGTGAGCTGAGAAAAACAAACTGTATTACCATAGAATCAAACTTGAATTCTATAACAGAAATGTAAAGACTGAGGAATATCTACTCAGTTTGTTTGGTTAGCCATTTTCTTTAGGAAATGGAATTTGTTTTTTTTAATAGATAAGCAAATACTTTTGTTGAATGGGGACAGAGTGATGAGTCATAATTAACTAATAATAATAATATAATTAATTATTTTAACAAAAAAATTAATTTGAACAATACATAAATAATTATGCACAACATCAATTGCTAAACAAAACTTCATCTAATCGATGGGAAAGAAAATGAATCAAACATGTTACTTTGTAGGAGCACAAAAAATATATATATGAGGGACACATCAAATTGGTATAAAAAGTTAATGGGCAAAAATTAATTTTAAATGTAAAATTAGATATGGACAAAAATTGAGCAATTTAGGATTTGCCACCTATAATAAATAGCTAATTATAGGTTACCCCATCATTAATGATTACCGTAGTCTCCCCCCAGGACTAGCAGTCAACCTACATTGACTGACAAAATGCTCACATTGATTACCAAAATGTCCTTCAAACAATAACCCACAAATGAACATTGAGATGATGTATCTTGAGGAAAATTTGATGATCACAATTTTTGTGTATCTTCAGAAAAATCCTATGAATAAAATACAAAACTAAACCTTGAGATACGAATTCATCTCGAGAAAATAATTTTTTTTTAAAACCTTATTTTTGCTGGTGGTTGATGGCGAGGGTGGAAAAAAGAAAACTAAATCAGACAAGGAGGGATAAGGAGAGGAAGGGAATAAGAAGTGAAAGGATTGTCGGTGTCGCAATAAACAAAGAGAGTGGGCATAAGGGAATAAAGGGGCAAAGCAGAGAGGGAGAACATAGAGAGAATAAGGGGTGGGGTAGGACGGATTCCTCGGCATCATACAAGTGGGCATATTAGAAATAAGTTATAAAAAAAATTAAGTCAGTGGGGGCAAGTGGGGACACTTGCCCCTATGTGGCTCTGTCCCTGTATGCAGATTTCCACTATTTGGTTGTCTATTTACTGGCAGGTAATCGATTCTTCATAAGCCCCTTTTCTCACTACTCATGAAATCCAAGTTTGAGAAGGAGGCCTCAGAATCAAATTCACGAAAATGATTTCAATTTTCATGCAGCCAAACAAACCCTACATTCCATTAGCAATAAAAAATAATTGCAAAGAATGTCTAAAAAGTTGCAATTTAGGATTGCTTGCTACATTTATTATAGCATGGACCTAAGAAATGTATCCTCTGTTCCGCTTGCAACTAGCAATTTGACCTAAGCAGGAGTTAATACTGATGCAATGTCCCTAGCATCTAATTTCATTTTCTGGACATCTAGAAGTTAAGATTATCAGTGCGTCTAGAGAGCCAGACCCTAGCGTCAGGGGAAGCTTTCTAGCACATGTTTAGGAGAGAGGAGAGTAAAAAAAAAAAAAAAAACGTTTCTTCCTTTCACCATTCCAATTCCATCCTCAGCCCCAAAAAAGGCTTATATTCTCTTCCTTAAAAAAAAAAAAAAAAACCTCCCTCCTCAGAGCAGATTAGAAAAGAGTAAGCATAAAAAATAACCACAATGGGGTTGATTTTGTACCTTCGTTCAATATATTTTTGAAGACAACAAGTGCTGAGAGAAGGGGAGCATTGGAAGACTCCATGAAGCAAAAGTAATGACAGAGTGAAGAGTTTTGTGAAAGGTGGTGGATATTTTTCATACGAAGTGTTGGAAAGATAGAATTGTTGGAAAGATATTCACACGAAGTGTTATTTTTCATAGTTGTTCAAAAAATATAAAAGCAAAGGCCTTTCATAAGGTCGGGAGCTCAAAATGTGGTTCAAACAACAATAACAAGTATTTTTGCACACACAAAATGTCAAACGAAATAAATAACTCATTGTTTTATCAACACATTAAATGAAGATTGCATGAAATTAAATATGAAATCACATGGAAATCAACTCAGCCAGCTTGCATTTTTGTCAACCAAGTACATATATGGTGATAACCATGATAGATAAATTGAAACCCAATACTTAGACATTGATAATAATTAAGTAGCAAGTGAAAAAGTTAACACAATGTTGTGAAAATGGTTTAAGAGAAGGACCAATTAAATGGCCAGGGGAGCCGTGAGAGATGTCCATGCCAAGAATGATAGTAGGGGATCTTTGAAACTAGGGGGATTGACAGGATGCACTCGGTTTGTAACAAAGAATTACTTTGTGGTCGATCAGACCAGAAGTTTATTATGTATATCTGACTTGTGTCCTGATTTATTTTGGCTTTATATGTCGATTGCTCTGTATGACCGAGTTTTGATGCCTTTATGTTGTTGTCCATGCATAAGATGGGGGTTCCAAATTCGTAATTAATATTCCTTTCTCGATATTTTGACCAACCCTAATGGTTGTTCTTCTTGAAAAGTTAAACTAGATTGTAGAGTGATTTCTTTTGTCCTCCTGACCTTTGCGTGGTTGATGTCGATCCTCGTGTTGTTAGAGATTTGTCTTTGTCGCTTTGTCTTGTATCGCCTATGTCTTCAAGTCCTTAGGTTCCCTATTGGTCGTGTTTGTCGTTCGTTGGATGTGTTATTGTAGCTAATGGACTCGGTGTATTTTTCGACTCAGTAGCATCAGTACCAGATTGTCCAATCATGCTCACATCAGCGCCAAATTGTCCAATCATGCTCACATCAGCACAAATTTGTTCAATCATGCTCACGTCAACATTGAATTCAACATCAAATGTCGATGTTTAATCGAGTCTGTTGCCGGTAATTTTGTCTTTGGTAACTCGGGTTGGGCTTGCATTCGTCAATAGGGTCCTTGAAATGTGTTAGTTGATTGATGCAAGCTTATCCGTGTTCTTCTACTATGCATTGGTAAAATGGTTTGTTTGGTTTCATTTGGCATTAATACTCCTACTTCGATATAAATTAGCTCGAGTGGGAGGTGTTTTCGGCTGCTTCTTTAGTTAGATAGATCGTTTTGTTTCCTCCGACCATGTAGTGTAGGGCGTATATTAGTTCCATGGGTTTTTATTTTGATCTTGTAGTGGTATCTGTTTTTTCTTTTCCTTTGAGCTGTTTGTCTGACATTCCGATAAATTTGTCGAGTTGTCCTCTCTGAACCCAATGCTCAATTTCATCTTTTAGATTGTAGAAGTCTTCAGTATCGTGCCCATGATCCTTATGGAAGGAATAATATTTTTGTCTCTTCCTTTTAAGTATCCTCTCATTCTGAGTGGCCAGTTGACGTTTCCCCATTTTGCTATGTATTTCATTATATTAGTTCAACTTGTTTTCACGGTTGTGTATGGTTTGTATGAATTTTTCATTACACTTATCACCCGCTCTGGTCGCTCGTGTCTGGGTCTTGCTGACTACAGCTTCCCGGGTTCTTGCTGGTTGGATTAGGTTATTCCGCCATTCCAATGCCTCTTTGACTGAATGCTATCCTCCCGGGGTCCGTCGCCTCTTCTTCTTTCCTCCCCCTTTTCCCGTTTCTTTGAGTGGTTTTTCCTTTCTTGGTCATTTTCTTCTTGGCAGTTTTCATCTCCTCAAGTGAAATGTGTTTTTGGTCTATTTTCAACAGGATTGTCATGCTTTTTAGGGTTTTTAGGTTGAGAGCATAAAAATGGGCATTTTTTCAGCCCAACAGTGAAAGTAGCGGTGGTCGTGTCATCGCTGCAACCGTAAATCATTGTTAACTCGTTAGTGAAACGAGTGACATATTCCCTTATCGTCTCATCAGGCTTCTGTTTGATGTGAAGGAGGTAGTGTGGTCCTTTCTTCATTCGCTGACTTCTGATGAATCTTGTGATAAAAGTGGTGGTTAGTGCCTGGAAGGAGTCTATTGACCTCAGTGGTAAACTGTTGAACCAGTTCATTGCTGTTAAGGTTAGATTAGTCGGAAATGTTCTGCACAAGATTGATTCCGTAGTTTCTTTTAACGTCATAATGCGGTGAAAATGATCTATTGGGTCGGTGGCGGTGCCACCATATGCTTTGATCTTTGATAGGGTGAACTTTTTCGGCATGGGAGTTATCATGAGGGCGTTAGAAAATGGTGACTTGACTAGTTTGTACAATACATTGGGATTCGTGAGCTCGATTCTGAACGAGATTTCAATAGGTGTTTCGTCGCTCTATGGAGTTTTACCCTGGGAACGTTCATTGCTATCGAGATTTCCCTGTTGAGGCAACACTTGGATAGGGTCGGTTGACTAAATGCGCTCTTGAGTGATTTATCCAGCATCTTTGTCATGTGGTTCATCTGGATTATAAGCAGATCTTCCCGAGGGTCAGTAGCGGTGTTGTTGGATGTATGGATTGTCTGAGCTATTGCATATTGTGGAACTTGATTGTCGGGTGCAATTGGCCCGATGGTCATTGCTAGGTCTTGATACCGGCCTACTTGCGATGTAGTATTGCCAATAGGAAGGTTACTTTTATTGTCGCTGGGTTGAGGGTTTGTAGAGTGTTCCATCTATTCTGACAGCTTGTCGATCGTTGATCAAGTTTTGGTGAGCTTTGTCACTATGGATCTTCTTTTCAGAAATGAAACTTGTCTTCCTCACGGGCGGCGCCAAACAAATGCATCAAAGTCTCGTCCTCCTGTGAGTTTGACTTGCAAAACAAATGTTAGACTGTCAAATACTACATTTTTTGTGGACGAAGGCACTCCAATGCTGAAGCCAACAATTTTGTTTGAAAAAAGAAGTAAATATGGACAAAACTCGATTAAAATTGCATACCTTGGTCAATTGTTCCCTTTACCTTATATAATGGTCGTTGTTAATTCTCTGCATGACTCAAGGATGTAAGGTGCAACGGAAGGAAATATTCTTCATAACAATCTCCTCTTTTATGAAGATGTTTCCGTGGAGGCATAACTCCCGCCACGAGTTTTTTCTTATATTACAGTCATCTTCTTTATGAGAGAACTCGTGTGGGTCCGAATTTGGGCCACAATTACGACTTCTTCTGATTGGCCCTATTTGGGCTTTTATGATTGGTTTTGCCTTCTTGAATTTTATGAGCTGGCCTGGTAGGCGTGATACTTGATCCTTGTGATGGATGTTTCCTTTCACGTGTATGGCTGTGATGACGGTCTATTTTGATGTATTATGATAAAGAATATCTATGTGACCACTCTGTGAAGAATACGGTGCACTAGCATTGAAAAGTTGCCATTTAGGATGTCTCGCTACATTTATTACAACATGGACCTGAGAAATGTATGCTCTGCTCTACTTGCAACTAGCAATTTGACCTAAGCATGAGTTATTACCGATGCAATGTCCCTAGCATCTAATTTCATTCTCTAGAACTCTACAAGTTAAGATGACATACATGACCTCCCGTACATCAGACCTATTCCCAATCACAAACTGGATGTGAGCCATCTTTTAATTAAGAAAACTACATGAAAGATATTCACATGAAGTGCAGTTGTCTAGGTAGTCATGCTTTATAGCCATTTTTTTGTCAGGCTTGGGCTGTTTTACACTTTTACCCATTATCTTTAAAACACAACCACAAATATTATTAGAAGGGATAGAAGTGTAAAAAGTCCAAAACATGACAAAAAAGTGACTATAAAAGCTGGCTGCCTAAAATCTTTGCAATAAGTGTTATTTTTCTTAATTGTTCAAAAAATATTAAAGCAAAGGCCTTTCATAAAGGTTGGGAGCTCAAAATGTTGTTCAAACAACAATAACAAGTATTTGCACAGAGACTGTCAAACGAAATAAAGAACTCATTGTTTTATCAACGTATTATACCGGGAATTCTAAATGTCGAGGAAACGGGCGAGGGAGGGGGTGTGACCCTTCATTTCCCTCAAGATGCGCGCCTTCGTAAATCTCGAGGGGGATGAGTGGTAAAACCCTCCCCCTCTCTATTTTCCTCGCCCAATCCCTCGATGCGTAGAAGGGCTGTAAATGAAGATTGCATGAAATTTAATATGAAAGTTACATGGAGATCAGCTCAGCCAGCTTGCAATTTTATCAACCAAGTATATATATGGTGATAACCATGATAGATAAATTGAAACCCAATACTTAGGACATTGATAAAAATTAAGTAGCAAGTGAAAATGTTAACACAGTAGTATGAATATGGTTTAAGAGAAGGACCAATTGAGTGGCCAGGGGAGCCATGAGAGATGTCCGTGCCAAGAATAATGGTAGGGGATCTTTGGAACTAGGGGGATTGACAGGATGCACTCGGTCAATAACAAAGAATTCAGACCCCCAAAGAAGAACGAGAATTTAACTTCTAGATAATAAATAAATAAGCATTTATAACTGTATACACCTTAGCAATGATCTTCAAAAGAAGGTTCGTCAAGTATTGATCACTGACTCGAGATATGAACTGAAGAACAATACCAAACTGGGAGAGATTCTTTTTCTTCCAAGGGCCTTGCATAACAGAAGTCTTGCTTTTAAAATACTTATCACCATTAAACATCTTACTAATTTTACCAACCATAAATAGCTGAGGTCTTCCTTTCTGGTAAGAAACAATGAAGAAGAAACTGAGGGGTCCTGGAAGTTCTGACATCATAGGATCAAACATATCATCCACTCAAGTTATTAAAATCCTCTATTTGTTTTTACTTACCAATTTTTTTCTTGTACTGAATATCAAGTCAGAGTGGAAGCTCGTTTCACATCTCAATAGTGTATCTGATTTGAATAAGTATTCTTAGATTTGACCTAGAGTGTTCATTCAACTGATCCAAATGAAAGCAAGTAGTCAGAAACAAACTAGGAGCAGTTGCCCAATTGATCTGAAAAATCAATAATCCTTTGCACATTTCTCGGCCATTCTTTCTTGCAGCCTTGACATTATAGTCCTCCAACTTCAATAGATTGGATATATGCGAAAATCTTTCCCATAAAACATCTGCCCAAACACGTTTTCTTTGATCAAGGGAAAATAACCTACAAGAAAATAATTGACAACTTGAAAGACTTGGGCAACAATGTGGTACCCCAAATGACACCAACTTACCAAAAACCTGAAAACCTTAACTTACAAAATTAATTAACTACTCAGATGTAAGCCACCTACCTATATCATGAGAGTGATTAAAGGATTGATTGGTACTTATGAGGAAGAAAAGTTATGGCAGGTCTATCATGCAACTACCTTAGTAGTAGAACATTTTGCAGGGTTACACCCCAACTTGGAGACGGTGATTCTAGAACTACTTAGGTTCCTTGTTGAAGATTTGAAACAAGTTTTTTGTCATGTGGACGTTGTAACGAGTGAACGTATGAGTGATTGTAAACTTTATCATCCTCTTTTTTCATTTCTAAGGTTCGGGGATCCTAAATAACCCTGATGTCTTTCCCAAAAAAAAACCACCTACCTATAGCTGTTCAAAATCCCCAATTCCCCTTCAAAAAGTTGTATCATCTCCAATTCAAAAAGGAATCCCCCGCGCAAGGAGAGTCTATTATACAACCTATTTATTCAAAAATACGAAGATACATAGATAGGAGGACATTACCAATTGATGTGCTTTCATTACTCTTAAACTCTAAACAAACCCTAAATAAAAATTAATTTGGCTTAAAAAAGTCGTTGAATCAAGAACAACCGCATCCTTACTTAAATAAAAGATGGTAAAAGAGAGGGTATGATCCATATGGGTACAGATCGCCAATCCTGTAAATCCTTTATTCGATTTTTCTCTGTGTCGTACATTAGCTCTTCAAAGCTTCCATCCTTCAAGTTGTAAATGCCCTGGTCAAGACCTCCATATATGTAGTAACAGTCATTCATCCAATCATCACTAAAATGAATGCAGTTACGCTCGTCTCCTGTAGTTGAGAGGGCAAGAGAACAATTCTTGCCCAAGAAAAATGCGCAATCACCCAAGTTCGTCACCGTGATCCATTCATTTGATGTGGGTTCGAACTGATAAACATAAAAACAACGCTCCCATTCTTTGAGATAATGTCTGTATCTAACTACTAGCATGAGCTTACCAAATACCTCCACCAAGTACTTCTTATCAAAACCCTTTACAGCAAAAACATTTGGTGCCTTCACTACAAGTACTTTCTCCTTGGGGTCATAAGGATCTGGATTGAAAACAGAAAGTGTTTCACTTCCTACGCAGTAGAATAGCCCCTTGTGATAAATTGCATCATCACACGATTCATCTTTCATGAAACCTTCACTTGGAACCCACCACCGACTATCGCCAACTCTGCAGAAACCAAAGTTAAACTTGTAACATTGGTTGAATTTGACCATGACAACATAGTTATTGGATGTAATAGGATTTTCAGACAGAATTAACTTGGTAAGGAAAATTCGCGACATGTTTTCGGCACTAATCCGGTGCATGTCATCACTCATCAATCTAGGCTTGTAATACATAGCACCATCACCGGTATGTTTCGTCTCTGGCAAGGTGTTGATTGGAGGGAGTTGGATTTGGGCATTTGTGAATGGATTGAATAGGGAGATTGATATAGTTTTCTCTTCCACCAAGCCTAACCATCCATGTGAAGATCCAAAACATCTTTTACCACTTAGCTGTGGTAAATCAATATGATGAATCTTTTTGTTGGAGATGTCGAAGAAGTTTCCATCAGCAAGCATCAATAATGGGGGTAGGAGGCTGATTATCTTGTCTGATAATTCTAGTGGGAGGGATGACCAATCTACTTCAAATTTTCTCCTCTTGAAATTGCCCCCGCATTGCTCCTTTTTCTCCTCCACTTCTTCCATATAATTCTCCTGATTCTTGTGCATGCAAATGGTGGTAGCGTCTCCTTTTCTGAAGAAATTAAAAACCCTGTCTATACAATTGCTATAAAACCTTGCTGGTGCATCATCGTTTTTAAAACATTCATATACAACAAGGACGGACTAGAAAGGAAAGAAACAAACTCCTCAGTAAATTCATAAACAAATCAATTATTAAAGAAATAGGAATCATCCTTCGCTGAGAAAAAGCCTTATATTTCGGGCAAATATTTCCTTGTTCCACATCGACCCAAGCAGAAAAAGGAATTAGAGATCTCGACGGATTCTTCCATCAGTTAGGAATTGAGTTTCTAAATCTATCCTAATTGTCCACACCCAATAGGAGGGCAGCAAAAAGAGACGAGAAAAGAAAGGGAAAAAAAAAAAAACACAAGGCCTTATTTCTCAATTTTGTTGAAAGTATGCATTAGACTCTCATAATCCAACGACATAATCACAAAAATTAACATATGTCTGGGTATTTGCATAATTGGAATTTCATTAAGTTATAGTGTCATAACAATAATAAAGAGCCAAGTACATTTAAGATTCAAGTATAATGAAGAAATGCTAATATTAATTTATATATAAACGAAAATGCGTCCCCTCCAGTCTATTCTTGGCCGACGTGGCGCTACCAGATAACAAAAAACACTACGAAAAAAAAAAAGTTTTTTTTGGTGAGAAAAAAAAATCCAAACCATCTCTAGTAGGTTTACTCTAACGAGCTCTTTTTTTATTTTTTGGGGGTGCATTAACTCCCATTTTACAAGGAAACTTGAAAACTCGTGAGATTTTAATTAAAAAAAGGCTTAGTCATCTGTACCTTTATATTTTTTAGATATAGAAATAATGAATTATTTAAAAAAAATTATTTTATATAATTTTTTTCATTTTAAGCATTTCCATATTGTATAACATATATTTTGTACTATATGATGCAGTCAATTTTCGCTCACTGCTTGATCTGCACAAGGAACGAATGTGAATCACAGACCACCGATGTGGTGGTTGATGGCACTCCGATACTAAAGTTAGACAAGGATCTGATGATGGTTTAATGTTGTAAACAAAAAACTTGTAGCGTACCTTAGCTTATCAACCTCATGTCTTATTTATAGTGTAAATAAGACAGAGAATTTGTAAACAAGGATTTAAGTATGTTTTGCCCTTTGATACCATTGTGCTGATTGTATGTTGATTGTTGCATGTGTTCCTTGTAGAGAGGTTCCCCGCTACTCTTTTTTCTCCGGAGGAGGAGGAGGAGGAAGATGTTATGGAGGCATTTTGCGACATGCCTAAAATGAGTGTGGAGGAAGTTATCTGCCCTTCCAATTTTAGTTGCAGTGGGTTGTGGGCTCACTGGCACGTAGCTCTCACTCTTTTCATAGCGCCTAAGGTTAAGTCCAAAGGTGGAGCCCTTCTAAGAAGAGAAAGGTCTCTAGAGTTAAGGCTCACACTCTGCCAGACACTAAGGGGCTTTCTGAGACACTTACCTCCTTCATAGGCTCGAAGAGGTCTCGCATTGAGGTCGTGTCGGCTTCCAAACGACCTGTTTCATTGAAGGAAGAGCATGATTCTGGCATGCCTGCTGTGCAGAGGTTGTAGCATCTAGTTTGGGAGACCACCTGTGGTTAGCAAGGGTTGATGATGCGTTGAAGTTGAGTACCGAACAGGTTGAAGCTTTGAATAAGAAGCTGATATTGGTTGGTTGTTGTGGCGGCTTCTGTTGGTGCTAACCAATCTAGTCATGTTTTACTGGAAGGTTCTGATAAAGATTTGCCTATGGTCCCGAAGGTCAGTCGTCCTACTGGTAGATCATCTGACAGTGGTCGTTGCAGTATGGACTGTCCCTTTTACAGTCCACATTGCCCTCCATCTCGCTCCAGGCTGTACATCAAGGTAATGAAAGGTCCCCTAGACAATTCGCTTCATTCTCTCCCTTCGGATTCCACTAAGTTGGCTAACAACAAAGGGTCGGTTGCTGGTGACAAATGAAAAATTGTAGATGAGGGCCCAAATGCGGTGGAGACTTCAAAGGGCGGTGCTGGCGTAATTTCGCATTAAGAAGAGCTTCATTCGGACGCGCAGATGAGTTTGTTTGCTCCGGACGTAGTGAAAATGAGCAATTAGGCCAAACACCGAGTGGTTGACATTGATTATGCGTTGAGACAAAATATAAGCTGATGTTATAGTTGGTTGGCGAACTGTGCTCCGAACCCCGAGGATGATGCGTTTGAAGAACGTATGGATAAAAAGCTGAAACATCTTATGTTGGAGATGTTGCATTTGAGCCAACTTATCGTCGCTAGGACAGAAGTTGAGTCGACTCGTGAGAGGGTCTACACCATGGAGCGTGTCTTCTCAAATATACAGAAGTCATATTCTGATGCACTATTTGAGATTGAATCACTGAGAAAGCAGATTGAAGAGAGGAGGCTGGAACAGTCAATAGATGCAGTGTCCGCAAGGTACAAATCCAGAAAAAAGCTAAACCTGGTTCGCCATGATCTAGAAGTTGCGCAGGAAACTGCGGCTAGGATGCGCTCTGAGTTGTAGTCTCTTGCTGAGGAGCATACCATGAAAGAATTCGAGTAGATTGTCCAAAAACAGCAATTAGAGGCCGATGTGAAATTCAACGCTCGGAAAGCTGGGGACCAACTTCTCTTGGAGCAACACGAACTTAGAGCAGTCAAAAGTAGCATGGTTACTGAGCAGTCTCAGACTGATGCGCTGATAGGCTAGCTGGAGGTGCTGGAGCGTGAACTTGTTGAAGCAAAGGCGCGCGAGAAAGAGCTTCTTAAGGCGCAAGGCACGTGCGAATTCCGCAAGATCGTGCATGGGAGGTTAGAATTGTTGGCGCTGATGAAAAAGGAGCATTTGGAATGGGACCTTGCTTATTACAAGGTGTCTTTTGCAGACTTCGGAATAATCTCTAAATTATCAGAGGAAGAAGGCGATCGGGATCATGACGATTAAGTTGAGGCACGCGTAGATGCAACTCCTGATTTATATCCTGTTAAGCTTAGTTCTCCTGTAATCGTACTTCCTCCTGATAAGGAGTAAATCTGTACCTTTTTGTTTCAACTGTTAATGAAAACAAGTTTCTTTTGAGTATGCTTTGTACCCGTATTTTGTTCGGTCTCCCAGTTGCACGTTTTCCATTTTGCTTTGTCGTTTTATTTTGACGTAGGTCTGGTTGGGTTAGCAGGGAGCCGAGTGGTCTGTCTATTGTTGAGAGTTCGACCATTTATGCCGCGAATAATTCTGACTTGTTCTTATGTGAGGTCTCAGAGTTGCTATTGCGTGGTTATGTCCAATAGCGAACATTCTGCGGATGGTTGGCAGTGGGTTACTCTGCCCAGCATGCAGTTCATCCTTGAGGTAAGTCATTGGAGATTCAAGTTATGTAACTGACCTTCGGTTGTGGTCGTTGGCATGAGTGAACTATTGTAACCGAGCACATGCGTTGTCGTCTGTAGCTAAGCAAGAACGCTTGGCCCGAGTCAAATTTCGTAAGCTCAGGCTAGTATCCCATGTAGCGATCGTTTGCACTTAGTGATTGGTTTTTGAGTTGGCTCAAGTGGCCATCGCTAATAACATGGTGTCAACCTATGTGGACTTGAAGTCGTTGTTTGAGCTGTAATGGGATTTGGTGACCGCTGTTCTGAGAAAGAGCAGTGGTCCTATAGCGAGCCATTGACATCAGTTGGGACTGATTAGACTCCCAGCTTCTAAACCGTCTACACCTGCGCGGAGCGGGCTACAGGTTTGGGATGAAGAAATTTGACGACCATGGTCTGTAGGAGAGTAGTGATCCCATGACGAGCCGTCTACATCAGCCGGAGCTGACAAAGCTCTCACCTTTCAAACCATCTACACCCGCACAAAGCGGGTTATAGGTTTTGGGATGAGAAAATTCAGCGACCATGGTTTGTAGAAGAGTAGTGGTCCTGTGGCAAACCGTCGGCTTCAGTTGGATCTGACTAGGCTCCCACCTTCCAAATCATCTACACCCGTGCGCATCGAGCTACAGATTTTGGAGCTTCGGCAATTATGGTCTGTAGAAGAGAAGTGGTCCTATGGTAAACCATCATCATCAGTCGAAACTGACTAGGCTTTTATCTTCCAAACCATCTACACCTGCGCAGAGCGAACTATAGGTCTGAGAGTTGGAAATTCGATGACCATGGTCTGTAAACATCAATCGAAACTAACTAGAATCTCACATTCCAAACCATGTACACCCATGGATAGTGAGCTACAAGTCTGGGAGTTAATCAAAAGCTTTCGTCGTCAGTCGTCACTGACTAGGCTTACCTAATCGAGTTCGATGACCATCGTCCACAAAGGGGGCGACGATCATTAGTGAGTTGTCGTCATCAGGCGTAAGAGTGTCAATTAGACTCTTACTTCCTAAGCCATCGACATTCGCGCGTGGGGAATTAGGCGTCAAGATGAACCAGAAGTCATCGCCATAAATTGAAACTGAGGGGCTCCGCCTATTACGGACGTGCGAGCCTACTTCCGCAGACAAATTGCATTGTGCTGGTTAGTTTTCACTAATTTCAATGAAAGTTTATTTCTTTAAAAAAAAGATGTACCTTAAATCAGCTGGTGATATGTAGGTGTGTTTCGTGTGTCAAAAGTAACTAGAGTCTCTACTTCTTGCGTCAGCGCACGTGGCAGAGTGTCACTCGAATAATGGGCTGAGCGGATGGGCCCATATAAGAAAAATTGGGTCATGTCGCAGGATCATGATGCCACGTATACAACGTAGATTGCATGATGGTAGAGTATCGGTTACTCCCCCCAATTAATGGGGTTGTGTGCAACATCGTTAATTGATTGAACATGGTCATGTGTGATTTCCTTAGAACTGTCATCTCCTCGTTTTCCATATGGTATTTAATGCTGATGTTTAAAGTTGACGTGTCTGTTTGGTGAGCCACTATGCATATATAATGGGCATTCCTTCACCGTTGTAGGTAGTATCTTCTACAGAGTGCACTCTTTAGATGCTCTTACTCAAAGAATATGCTTTGAATTTTCCAAAGGCTGAAGGAAAATCTTCTCCACTGGAATCTTCGAATGTCTTGATAATACTTTCTATTATGTGTGGTCACCTGTTCTAGGTGAGCACCCAATGGGTTCGTTAAGACCTTGTAATTTCTTCTCATATTGTGAAGAAGAGTTACGGACTTCCTCTCGAGCGATGAGTCTGTCATTTATTCATCTGTGCTTTGGTGGTGCCTTGTGCCATCCTGCTTGTTGGGAGACACTCGCTGCAGCCAGTTTATGGTTGATCGGAGTGTTGGCAGATGCGACTTTGCTTCCAGGGATGGTATCTCTGAGTCACTCTGAATATCGCATATGGGAGAATGTCCCCACTTGGTAGCACTGTGAGACTTCAAATGTCTCAACGATTGTGGACACCCCTGTTTGTCCTCTTTTACCTCCTTCGAGAGGCCGGATATTGGATTGAAGATGTCTTCAGCTCGTCGCTAGGTTCACATTGCCGCTTGCGGATCATTATTTTGGGGTGATTCGACGGGGCAATGAACTGAGCTAGTCTTTTCAACTCCTTTTTGTACATTTTCCCTTACTCATGGATCATCTTCTTCGGAGAAATCGTAGAGCGAAACTCTTAGAGGGCACCGTAGTTTACCCGGGGTACCTTCGCTGTCACTTTTGAGTCATCTTCTGAAGTCGGACTGTTTAAGTGGATATTTATTGTACATCGCATCAGATTCGGATGCTTGTAGTTTGTAATCTTTTGCACCCACTATCTAGGCAATCGTTGTTACATCTTTCCAGTAATCAATAAAGTGTGTTTGCGTAATTATATTTTATTTTTTAAATAAGTGCAAATCACATAAGCTTCTAAAAATTAAAACTCTAAACTGACTACTGAAAGAAAACAAAACAACTAGACAGACTGACTGTTGGTGGAGAAAGGTTAATCCAGCCCTGAAGTAAATTGACATGGCCCTTGCTTAGATCGTAAGTACCTTTAGTGAATTGTCAAGTTTCGCCGATGTCGTTGATGTTACTGAAGAGTAAACCTTGCCTCTCCGCTAGGCCTGAAGTCCTGTCGAGCTAGAGGACGGATCGCTCCCGTAATGTTGGGTTATCCTCCATTGTTAAGTTGAGTCACTGTTGTTGGGTCTTTGTCTCCACCTGGGAGGAATGACTTCTCCATAGTTTTTTAGTCTGGCTTCTGTTCAACTTGTCTGGTGGGCTCCAACTGAATCTGAGAACATTCTATCTGCTTTAGTGCAACATAGTGGCAGCCCTCGTGTCGTTGGTTGGTCCTCATGAATTGTTACATTCGAGTGGTTGGTGGTATACTTGACAGATTGATGAAGGGTGGAGACTACTGTCTCCATCTAATGAAGTCAGGGTCTTCCCAAGATGAGGTTATAGGTGGATGGTGCATTCACCACCATGAAGTCCAGGAACATGACCTTCCTCAGTTGTGGCTCTCCTGCCACCATTGCTAGCCTTATCTTCCCGATCGAGAATCATTTTTCTCCACTAAACTCAATCAGCGGGTAGTCAGAAGGTGTTAGGTTATCTTCCTTGAGGTCCATACTGCGGAATGCATTGTAGAATAGGACGTTCGAAGAGCTTCTCGTGTCCACCAGAGCCCTTTTCATTTCTCACCTTGCAATAGAGACTGAAATGACAAGGGCATCATTGTGCGGTGGGCGAACGCCTTCGAGGTCCTTATTTGTAACAGTCAAGGTCGGGATGCGGCTCTGCACTCACGAGTAATACACGTGTCTGTCCTCGTTGGTGGGTTGTGTCTGCATCTCAAGGAGTGTTCGCTTGCAGGACTTGTTTGATTGTTCTTCTTCTTATCCGACTCCGTGAATGACATATATAATACTGGAGTCTCTTTATCAATTTCTTTGACCGCCTCTCCCATTTCTTTGGTTCGATCATGCCTTTTCTCTGAACCTAGGAGCTTCTTCAGCTTGCTCTTGCAAATCCAATATTCGATTTCGTACCTTAAAAGTCATTGGTGTTGTGGTCACCCTCCTTGTGGTATGAGCAATACTTATTGTTGTCGCGTTTGGAGTTTCCGCTGCTTCGGGGGCCATTTCAGATCTTCCCAGTTTTTCATGAAATTAAGGGCGTCTGACAAGCTAGAGTTGAGGGGGTCATGATTCTAGATCTGACATAGTTGGAAGATTTCTCTGGCTTGGCGCGGTCAAAGTCCGACCTGTCATTGTTGCGCTTCTATTTATTTATTTTTTCATCTTCTCCCCTCTTTATCTAGAAACAAAGGTTTCTTCTCTACTTCAGTTTCCTTTTTTTTGTTTTTATTTCCTCCAAGGTAAAATACCTATGGGGCGTGCTTCAAGAGTTGTGTCATATCCAAGGTGTTCCAAAGTGAGGAAGTCGTAGAACTTTCTTTCTTTGACATGCAATAAAAGCCGTAACGGCGGTATCATTGCTGCAACTGTCAATGAGCGTCAGCTCTTCATTGAAACGCGTGACGTATTCCCTTAGCGTGTCGTTTAACTTATGCCTCAGGGAGAGTATATAGTGCAGGTCTTTCCTAATCCATTGGCTTCTGACAAAGCGTGTCAGGAATTCTTTGGCCAATATCTTGAATGAGTCGATTGACTTTAGCGAGAGGCTGTGGAACCACATCAGCGCTGACTTTTTCAGGCTGGAAGAGAACGTCCTGCACATCACCGACTCAGAACCTTCTTTGAACGTCATTACAAGGTGGTAATGACACAAGTGATCGAACATGTCATCGGTCCCATCATAGAACTCAAGCTTCGGAGGGCTGAACTTTTTTGGCAAAGCCTCATTCATGATGTGGTTCACGAATGAGGAAATATAGAGGTGGTACAACACATTCGGGTCGCGAGCCCTTGGCGGAGGGGTACTGCAGGGCGAGTCTGTCTACCCTGAAAGTTGGATCTGCATTGTTCGCGCCGTCGCCTCTAGTCTAGTGAGAACTAGTAGGGGTTTTACTCTCCCATGCCTACTCTTTGTTGACATCTGGAGATTAAGGTCTGAACTGATTTTGATCTCTATTGACCGATGGAGGATTCTCATGAATAAGGATCTCCACTGCTTTAGCGATTTGTTGTATTTGTGATGATAGGAAATCTATCGTGGGGTCCGTCGCTACTGTTGTTGGTGCAGGGGGCGTGAGCCTGAGAAACACAGTACTTAATTCTTCTATAACCGTAGTACAATTTCTTGATTTCATTTTTGTTCCGTCTCTTCCTCAAAATCTTAACTTGAGAAGGCGGAGATACAAAACCCCCCTCTATGGGGGTTCTAGCACCAGCTCGTACAACTTTTTCTTCTTCAATGGTTGTTCTGCCTCTAACGCCATCTCCATTCACTTCTCCGTTCTAACTATACAATAAGGCTCATTTGATCCAATTTGGACATGAAAACTCCAAGAACAGAGTGGTTTCAAGCAAATTAGGAAAAAACATTCCAAAATAGGGGGGTTTAGACTCAGAAAAAGAGTGCACTTTGTATTGCATTTGGTATTTTAGGCCGAGTAAAAGAGGGATGGAATTAATAGTAGTATAGTCTAGTGTGTTGTATTGGGTTAAGAGAAAAACGAAAAGATGGGAATGCGATAGTGGCCTAGTGAAGGGAGGTAGAGCTAGGCTACTTGGCTCGAGTTATTGGATGATTTTTATTTTTTATGTTTCTATATGTCTTTGTTATTATTGTTTTGTTGTATCTCTCTCAAAAGATGTATACATCGTGGCAAGTGGGGTATGAATGATGGAAATATCATTGTCGAAGACTTGATTTTTGGTTCAAAATGGTCCAAAAATTAGTCAACTAGTCAATAACCTAAACTTAACGATTCCGTCAGAAAATGAGTGTTAAACTTAATTAGTTTTCATAATGAAGGTCAAACTTTAATAGGTATAAACTAATAAGTGTTAAACTGAAAAAAAAAAAAAAACCTTGAATTTACAACGTGGGAACTTCAATCAGTAAATAAAAACTTGAGTGAATTAATGACAAAATTCGTTATGATAAAATCAAGAAAACATTGACACTCCGTATTGTCGTGTTGTGACGAGATGACACTCGTTGGAAGCATGTCATACATGACCCCATAGTCATTGAGTTTTCATGACCCAAACATTCCACAACCCTTTTCCTTGCTATGGCCAATAGGATTGATGAATAAAACCAAAAGGAGTAATAGAGTATGGCTCCTCTCGCATGATATCTTTCGTGCATGAATGTCATTGACAAAGGAAAAGCATGGAAAAGTTATTTCTTTAACATAATTAGTGATAGTAATCAAACGAATAAGGAACATGAATGTTAATATTACCATATGGTCTTGAGTGTGGATAAATTAAATAAAGGGTATTGGGATTCAGGGACAGTAGGGACTCGAACAATTTTTCATATAAAAAAAACTACAGTTTGGTTATTCGTGCACTTCCAGTTCCAGACCACCATGAACTATGTTTTTTGTTCACATAAGGAATAACTGTTATTGAGGACATGGCAGATTAAATAGAATGATATGTTAAGTTTCAACTTGATTCCACATGCCGCACCTTAAAAATGCGTCAAAATGTAACATGAATGCACCTGAACTATGCTTTTCGTTTTTAAGGGAACGTAAGGACCTAAACTTTGAAAGGAAGATTGTTTTAACGACTTAACGTTACAGCTCCTTCGACAAACGCACTTTGACATATGGGTCAAAACACAATGGCCAGTCATGGACCTAAACCATCTAAAAGCCCATTTCATGTGCGATTGTCCTCGAAATGCACAAACAATCAAACTATAGTCGGTTTGATATGATATGAATAAACTGGTTTTAGTTGAACCTCATGTTTCTATTCAATAAATGATTTGATAAGCAACACACAACACACGAACAAACATGCTAACTCAATAAGATGTTGAGTGACAACCCACCCAATTAAACACTAGTTAAATGTTTGGAAAGAAAAAATTACATTACCATAACCAACCCCATCTTCTTCACATCTTCTCCTCCTTTCCCATCTAACATATCCTCCTCATAGCCACTAAGGGGAAACAACTCTAGTTCCTCATCTTCCCAGAACACACCTGCTGAAAATATGTTGTAAAGAATTTAAATTTAAAGATAGGAATGAAGGTATCAATTATTCTTGGGTTAAGTCGCGGATTAGGTCGCTCTCTTTAAGACATTTCACGGCTCTGCTCAAAATTGTACAAGCAGTATAGTAGCCCCGCCGTCCCCAGGATAAAACAGCCCAGAATCTTCTCTGTCTCGTTCAAACAATTGCACTGTTGATGAACGGAATACTATCCACCCTTATTTGCTCGGAATCACACAATTTATATAAATAAGTAACATACAAAATTCTTCTTTGATTGAGATGCTAAACGAAATTGTTTGCAAAACGAAAATGATTTCGAAAGAGGAATTCTTGATTTTTTGCAAAACTTTATCTTTGTTCTCTCTGATTTCGAAAGAGGAACTCTTATCAAAATGTTTGTTTTTCTTTCTTGTGTTTTCAAGCTATAAGTTTATATGGTATTTATAGGGAAAATACCATACATTTGAAATACGAAAACAGGGTAGATACATGAGGAGAAAGCAATTGAAAACGTGGAAATTGTGGGGAATTGATAAACCGTCCAGATACATGGACACAACATAAACGTGGGGCAAAAATCACGGTACTATTTGGCGCAACGCATGGAAGACATAATCAATCTAAATTCCGTCTAGATGCATTTGCCCTTTTTAGCAATTCAAAATTTATTTTTGTTTAAATAAATTTTCAGCAAAAAAATGGATTGCTCTCTAAATGACCTGACCCGGCCCGACCGGATGGCGGTGGGCGCGAGAGTCTATCTCTCCCCTCCTCACAAAAGTGTGGTACCTCCAAGGGGTCCAAGCCCAAGTCCTAACAATCTCCTTATAAACTCTACCACAAAGAGTTATATAATAGATGTTGACTAAAATTAGAGAGAGATCCAAAAAAAAAAAAAAAAAAATCCAAAGTTCAAATCGAGGTAAACACCCATTTAATTTTATTTTAAAAAACCAGATTTTCAACACCCCCTCCACTTGAAGTCGACATTTAACAATTTTGTATGTTCTTCCTCCACCGAACATCCATCATCAAAGTCC